>JAADVK010000074.1:0-55862 GCA_023334975.1 Globisporangium sylvaticum
AAGCTAAATAGGGTATTTAGGGAAACATCCCCAAATAAATAGGCCTGGAGGGGGGGGACTGAGAACCATACGAATAGGTACCTCTTCAAAGATACCAGCGTACAAGGCGGCCCTCGAGTCACTTGGCGAGTTGCTGCCTGTGAGTGAAGACAAGGTGCTGTGAAGCAAGCACGAGAAACAACCTGCAGACGCCAGCGGCGAACTCTGTGGACAATGCGAACAGGTTGGCGCAAGCTGCGCAGCGTCGCTGTTGCTGTTGTGACGACAGCGCTAGTGGTTGCGAGTGCATTAGGCAGCGACCCAGGCACGCTCGCGGCCGACTCGGCGATTCTCCCAGCGACTTCGGGTGATGTCACCGAGGGCAACTCGACGGCGATTGTGGCTTCAGTGGACAGCGCAACGACACACGACGAGCGGGCTCCTTGTCTTGGGTTCCTTCTACCAGATGCAAAATCCATCGTCGCCAGTGCTCAATGTACGGGCGGTTCACAAGGGCGTCAGAGTGTGATTCTAATTGGCCTGAGTCACGCACCGCAGGCGGTGGCAGTCGCGGATCTCAAAGCAAACGCGCTGTATCGTGAGGAAGATGACGCGGCAAGGGGGCTTCACAATACAGCGATTGGCTCGCTAGACGCTCCGCTGTCACACAGCGATCAGTCTCCGGTGGTGTTTAGTGGAGCCCCCGACACCAGCCAGCCGAGCCAGCAGCTGCAGCAGAGCACGATGACCCGATATGAAGCTCACAAAAGTGCCACGAAGGGGCCATCTACTGGGGATAATGTCACTCACGCTTTCGTCCTCAAGCAGTCGGAGTTTCGTGTCGTGACAACCAGCGAGTGCAAAGCGATCTCTGGGATGCGTCTCGCTCAGACTGGCGTCGCGCGAGGCGAGAGCGAGTGGTCGAGCGTCGAGGAGTGCCAAAGTGCAGCTGCGGCCAGTGGAGCGACCGGCAATCAGCTCGCCACAGTCAAGCAAAGGTGGCAGCGACGACGATTTGATCCCGGACGACGTGTTTTCAGCTGCGCTTCACTATCCGTTCGCTTACTTGTCGGACACCAGGAACGCCTCACTGAACTCTGTTGCGGCTGCTCACATCTCCCCACGGTTTCTGGTGACGAACTCCGAATGGATTAGGGACAAAGAGCGGATCAAGTGACTGCTGTTTGCAGACGACAAGATCCCAGTCAAGAAGCTCTGGGCTGAGACTGCACCGCTCGCCGAGGCGCATTTTATAGTGATGATCGAGCTGACGCGCGGCTACAATCGGCAAGGCGTTCGACCGGCGAGCTTGCCGACAGAGGAGCCTGAACTCGATGCCTCTCACGCGCTTCAATTGAGCTTCGTCGATCCCGTTTTGCTGAAAACTGGAGTCTCGAGCGACGCCAACGTCCACTTGGCGCCCGCAGGCGCATGCGGGTTGAGCCAAGGGGACATTCGCATGGAAGAACTCTCGTGTCTGATGTCCGCACACCAGAATACCAGTACTCCAGTCGCTGTGCGAATGGGATTCGTGCTGTACGACGGCAAGCTCGCTGGACTTACTTCGGGATACTACCACAACCTGGTCGGCGAGCTCAACGTGCGGTTTTTGCTACTCTCGCAAGCCACTCGGCAGGGTTCGATGCAAATGGTATTTTCCGATTCGTATCAATCGAGTGAAATCTCATCAGATGAGTCAATGTACCTTGGTTCGATCGGAAGCGAGGTCTTTCGAGTCAACTTGAGGGATCGATCTAAAGTCGAGGTATGCTCGGTACTTGACTCTGAAGTGTGCGCTGAGTCAAAGTTTCCAGGTTCCTCACCACCGGCAATGCCGAGCGGAACGATTTGTGCTGGAAAAGCCAACGGCGACGGTTTGACGGCACCTTCCGATAGTGCTGCGCTGCTCAGCACCATCGATGGTACTCTGGTTCTCGTCGGTCTGCAAGCTGATCAGGACGGCCTTCCGTCTGCCAAAAGCTACGCAAGCACCCTGGACGCTGTTGGGTTTATCAATGCGAACGTGCTTGGTCGCAAGTGGGTAACGAGCCCTTGGAACTGGGAGGGATCTCGGACGAAGTCTTCCGATCCTCTGTTCACTACCCCTTCATGTAAGTGCCAGCGGGTGGCGCGTCAGCTGCTTCAGCTGCCGCCGTTCACATCTCGTCGAGTGTGTTGCGATGAACGCCGAATGGATCGACGACCGCCAAAATGTGAGGTGGGTGCTCTTTGAAGACGACGAGATGCCGACGCAACAAATTATGTTTGAGGAAGACTACCACGCCAAGATGAACCTGCCAAGCGGCAGCGAGGCTTCGTCAACTAGCTATGCGGCGTTGATCAAGCTGGAGCTGCCGTATGTGCGCTCCTACGAACCTCGAGAAGAACCGCAGAGAACAGCACTCGAAGCAAAGTTCCTGGGTCCGATCTTGTTGCATCGTGGACTCCCGCAGGACCGCCTCTCATTCGTGGACTCGACGAACGCCTGCATATTGAGTGACCCTGGAGTTGCCGTCGAAGGTGTGGATTGCGTCCACTCGGCGCTTCAGAACACTACCACGTTCTCCCGCGGGAGTACAGTCCGCATGAGGTTCCTCTTGAACGACAGCGTTGCCATCGGACTGGGTATTGATCCCACAGCTTGGCGGAAGAGATGAGCGTGCCGCTTGCCCGTCTCGACCTCGGACCTACAAAGGCATTCATTGACTACACCACCAGGTTGTGGAGTCAAGACGTTGCTCTTGCTTCTGAAGAGTCCAAGCACGGCGCTGCAGCTGTCCGGCTGATCGCGTCTGGGGGAGATCCTCGATTGTGGTGGTATGCTCATCGCCCCCGAGTTTGTAATCACGACCGCAACGTGTGTTCAGGGAGCGCACGAGATCACTGCGGTACTCTGTGGATCCGGCGACGATGCTGCATTAGCCAGCACGCTTCCGAGAGAGATTGTGGCTCATCCGCTGTTCCAGAGTGGCGACAGCAGTACGCTTCGATACAACCTCGCGATTCTCAAATTGTTCAGTGCGCAATCAGAAACCGCTCCGATCGCACTGGGACCATTCGAAGAATCAATTGGAAGCGGCGTCGTTCGAGTTGATCTGAGTGGCGGAGCCCATGTGACCTCCTGTCAGGTGCTTGAGGCTGGCAAGTGCAGCAGTGGGTTCACTCACTCTTCCGCGATACTACCGGGAGGTACGATCTGTGCTGGGAACGAAAGTGTCGCCACTGAAACTGGGAGCTCAGAGAGTGCTGCCCTGGTCAAGACCATGGAAGATGGCTTCGTATTGCTCTGTCTTCAAGTCGGTCCAGACGATGATCCGTACTCCGACAGCTACTCGAGCATCCGGAGGCGGCAAACTTCATCAACGCCTATGTCTACGGCCATAAGTGGGGACTTGGTATCCCGCCTGGCCCTTACGAAGATATACTCGATGTCAGCTATGCATTGCGTGAGCGATCGGCCTGTCCAGTGGGCGTCCATCGGGTTCGACAACGTGCACGGAACTTCGAGCGAAGAGATTCCCGTACTCGCTGATCGTATTCGGATCCACCCCAGGTTTGGCACTCCAAACATGTACTCGTTCGACGCAGCGATCCTGGAGTTGAAGACGCCAGCGTACCACCGTCCCATCGCGCTTGACCCCGCCGCAGACTTTGAAGGCAACGCGGAATCCAAGCTCTACTCCTGTGGGAGAGCGACTGAGTTCAACACCACCGCTCTCCGACAATTGGGGGGCTCACACTTTGGTCACAGAAGTAGTGCCAAGCGGTAGTCCCAGGTGTCGACCAGAGCGCTCTGTGCGCGGGTGGACTGGAATGGAAGGAAGCGTGCACTGAGGACTCGGGCAGTCCGCTTGTCGCTTCCACTCCCGACAACGGAGATCGACTTGTCGGGCTCGTCAGTGCGGGTTACGGGTGCGGCCAGGCGGGGGTCATAGCTCCACCAGCGATAAATCCAGCCACTCCGCATACGACAGCGCTGTCGCCGTCACCTCCGTTGTCCTCTTCGCGTGATGATATGGGGTCAATGAACAACAGGTAACTCGAGTACTCCGGATAAAAATCGAGTTAACAAGGGAAACCCTGCCACTTCAAGCGGCGATTCGTCATTCGCCGATGCCCTTGACCGCGAGCAGCTCCCCGAGGTGTCGGGCATCACGAAGGGCAAGCTTGGCGATTTCTTCCTGGGTGGAGGACCTGGCGACGACAGGTTCCCAGTTTCGAAGGAGCTGAGAGATTGGCTGACGAATCCTTCGAATGAAGTCACGCTGTATTCGGCTGGAGAGCTGAATGGGATACTGCGGGTCGTCGCGGCGCACGATGCACTTCATCTGAACCAGCGAGAGGACCGATTTGGGGCTGTGAATGGTCGCCAAGTGGGAAAACAGCCAACACCTGCGACTGAAGTTTGTGGATGAGGTGGCGAAGCAGGCAGGTCAAGTTGGTTTGCTTTTGGCTGGTGATGTGCAAAGTGGTTAGAATGGCAACACGTGGTAATCGAATAGAACCTTTCAAAATTGAACTGTTTGGGGTCTACTCGGCCTGCTTGCTGACTCACAACCCACACACTGTGGAGTGTCCTTCATTCGTCCTCGAGTCTTCCGTAAATCAACTCGTTCACGCATCACTTTTTTGGTTGGGATGACCATATTGCAGCTCCTCAGAGTGTGTTCTAGCGATGTGGCTCTACTGTAGAAGATCAGTGCGATAGAGGGAGGGTACTTGAAAAGTTCCAAGGTACTTCTCAACAACGGAAGAACGAGTCTCTGACTCCGAAATGACTCTCTTGGCAAGCGCTGAACTGGGTGCGCGGCATCGAGCGCTTCATGTGCTGAGAACGCGTTCTTCGACTTTAACCGCAGCTATATATTTCTGTGTTGAAACATCTGCTGTATGCTCAGAGAACCTCACGGGGTAGAGCAGTGGCAGCTCTCACCTTGATCTGCTCCGGTTTCTTTCCGCCGACGGCGACCTATGGAGCCGAATCGATTCTTGCGCTGGTTGAGAGGGAGCGCATCGTGGCGGTCGATCGCTGCCACCAAACCCTCCAGTTGTCCCGAGGAGAAGAGCGAAACGCGGTTCTCCAGGTCGGAAAGTCGGTCGACGAGCGCACTGGAGACGATCGCGCGGTCGTACGAACCGATGACGAACTGAAGCACTGCGTTTTTCACTGGCAGGCTGAGGTTTCCTCTCAATGAGACCTTGGAGATCGCAGACTCGAAGGTCAACGCAGCTGCTGAGACGTTGGTCTTGTTTGAGGTTCCGGTGGTGGTGTTTGTCTGCGGTGGTGCGTCGCTATCAGTCGCTTCACGGTTCTCACTGTCGGTACTACCAGTGAAGCCACTTCCAGCAGCTCCAGTGCGCGGTGCCAGCTTTGGGAAATGGCTTTTGCTTCCGCCACCGTCAGCAACAGCCGGACTAGAAGCCGGTGTCTTCGTCGTTGATGGTGTTGGCGATCTTTGATCGATACTGCTCTCTGATCTCCCATCTCTACTATCTTCATCACCACTTTCCCGACCTGGATATCGCCACGTTGGCTCCACGACGTACGCGTTGAGGAAGCTCACAATCGCAAACACGCGCGTGTACAATCCAGGTACGCCAGGTATCCCACAGCCGTAGCCCGAGCTCACGACCCCCGCCAGGTAGTCCTTTCCGTTGCTTCCCGTCACAATAAGCGGGCTTCCCGAGTCGCCAGTGCACGCGTCTTCCTCGTCATCATCATTGTTGCTTCCACTCTCACGTCGTCCACCAGCGCAGAGGAAGCTGTCGTCAATGTCAGGGAGCACCTTTGCACAAGACTCACGTGACCAAAGCGGCAGCGACAGGATGCGAACCGACGGTGACAGCGTTGACGACGACGAAGACGCTGCGCCGTAGCCGAACATCGTGCCGATCACGGAATCGTCAAAGTCGACCGAGTTGTCGAGCGCCACGGTCGGAGCGTACGCTGCCGCCTCCAATTCCAGGATCGCAGCGTCGAAGGAGTAGGACGTGGACGAGCCGTAGAGTGGGTGAACCCGCACATTCAGCACTTTGATCGACTCGGTGTCGCTGCCCGAGGACGCCGATGAGCCCACGGAGACCCAGTTCGCGAGTCCCTCGGAGACGCAATGCGCGGCAGTGAGCACAAACGTCGGCGCGACCAAGCTGCCACCACAGAAGTTGTGGCCGTCCTTTGAAACGCGCAGACCGACCACGTACCGCTGCGAGCTGAGTAGCGTGTCTGGAGGTTGCGGTTGTGCTGTCTGCTTGGGATTCATCGGTCGTGCTGCCCCAAACAGTGGCGCTGGCTTTGGTCGAGTCCCAAACGAGTAGCCCTCGGCGAACGCTTTGATGAACCGCATCGCATCGAAGACGCTGACGTAGAGGTGTGCAGTTGGGTTTGTGGACTGGAGTTCTTTATGGATGACTCTTGCTGGGAGGTGAAGTCCGACCAGCATCGTGCCTTTGACAGTTTTGTGCAGCAAAAGAGAACTTGTCGTCGATGACTTCAGCAAGGTGTCAGCAGCGCCTGGGTCGTTGTTGGTCTGAGGTCTCGCGCACACCAGCCCGCTGAAGTCAGTCTCCGATACGTGTCCGTCTCCCAGCAACCCAACGGCACATGCTGAGGTATCTTGCACTTTCTCGGGGTGCCAAGTCGGTCCATCATAGTCCATACGAACAACCCTTGTACCAGTTCCCTGTACGACGTCGTCCAAGTCGATCCACTTGCTCAGAGTCACAGAGGAATCGAGCTTGATCAACGCAATGTTGTAGCGGCTGATGGGGTATGAGCTGGAGTACTTGGGGTGCGGGAACACCTGGTACACGTTCTCGATCTTCACGCGCTCGTCTCTTTTGGTGCTGGTGGCGAATCTTCCTCCAAATGAGATGCTGGAGATCTTGTGGCTCAGCGCACATGATGCAGTCGTCAGAATGAACGTTGGAGCGATCGCGACGCCTCCGCAGTCAAGTGCGTCAGTTCTCCTCTTGTTTTCGTGTCCACCGTAGAAGGACACTGCGGCGCTGCTCACTTGCGACCAACTGTCGTCCACCGAAAAAACTGTCTCACTCCACGCGACAGTGTTGTTCGACACAAAATCAAGAAAGCGGCGGTGATGAGCTGCTGCGAGCTGGATAAACGCCTGAGAGACGTGTTTCCCCACCTGAAGCTGCGTTTCAACACCATCAGAGAGCCCAAGAAGCACTGGACCCGACCCGAAAGTCGCAACTGCGCTCTTGAACGGAGCTTCTGGGACGCTTGCTGAACTTGTGAGCGGCTCGGTCGAGTCCATGCATTGGAGTCCAGGTACGGGTAGTCTGGCGTCGCCGGTCGGCTTGCCCACTGACGGGTTTTCCATGGCGAACGAGTTGAAGCTGAAGGTTTTCTTGCTTCTCAGCAGCGCTGGCTCGTAGACGCTCAGCTGAGTTTCACTCATGTCGATGCCCTGAGGAGGTACAGACGTCGCGAGACTGAAAGGCACTGCTGGTGAGGCGGCGTCTCGCTCCAGTTCAATCACCACGAGCGAGCACGCGAGAGCAGTTCGACTGCAGATCGCGCTGTGGACACTGTTCTGGTGCTGTGTATAGAAGTCGCTTTCAAACCACAAGCGGTGCACTGAAACTGGTTTGCCATTGGCGAAAAGCACCAGCGAGACCTGTTCTGCTGGCTGCCGTAGGTTCTTTGTGGTGGTGTTGCTGGTCGTAAACCACTCCGCGTTCGCAACGAGGAAGCGCGGTGCTATCAGAACTGCGACAGCGATTGCTCCGACGCTTGAGTTGAGACTCGATGACAGCAGCGCGTAGTTGGGTGGGAGATGCGACTCCATCGCTGGCGCCGGTGCTGGACTTTCCGCAGTTTGGTCAGGCTCACTCTCAGTGGTAGAGGAGGAGGAAGAATCTTCGTTCTGCTCAGGATCAGGGACGTCGACTGGCGGTAGATCTACTGAAATGGTCGGCTCCGCCACATTTCTGGGCTCCTGCGGGTCGATGGCAACGCCAAATGAAGAGCTCGATCCATCCTCAGACTTGGTCAGGCTTGTTACTTCTGGGAAACGCAGCGGACCAGTGCTTTCTTCAGCCTGGAGTATCGCTGCTTGGATGAGAGACAAGGTATCTGCTGTCACAAGTCTTACGAGAGATGTCCTTGTTCCACTGGCACTGCATACTGCTAGTGGAGAAGAAGACGACGACGAGGTTGTAGATGTCGATGGCGATGAGACAAAGCCGTAGATGTACTTGCGATTCCCAGCCACTCGCGTCACGACTCTGCCATTTGAGATTTCGCTGGAAGAGGATCTCTCGCATGTCTTCACGTCACTCCACTGCTCGAGAATGCACACGATCGCTTCTTCTTGAGTCGGCACCAGCAATGCGTCCTTCGCTTCGTGCTCTTCTTCACCACAGAGCTGTCGCGGCGCGATGCTGGCACTGAATTTGTTCAGACCTAGAGCAACAGCATCTGATTCGACTGGTTGGTTCTGGTCAATCGTTTCAATGCTGAACCCCAGCAGAGGCTCTCTTGGCGCTAGTGTGCTTGCGTGGGTCTCTTGAGTCGTGAACTGGATGAGCGCACTCTTGGAATCGACTGGAGTATCCAAAGTCGCCATCGCAAAGCCAGACAGCGAGGTATCACGCGTTAGAGCTCTTGTTGCCGCAATCCTGCGCTGAATCACCACTGCTCCGCCAGAGTTCTCCGCTGTAAGCACAACGGTCGTCGCTCTTTGAGCACATTGCGCCGTCACCAGTGCTAGCCGCGGCGTCACCAGCACACCATGACACCACGCCTGGTCGCTCACATCACCTGCATCGACAGCGACAGCAGCGCTCCACAGAGCTGCCAATAACGCACAAACCAGGATCGCAATGGCGCCGCGTACGCGCATGACTGAAGTTGTCGGTCACTCGCTGCTGCAGCGTTCGTCGAGGGCACCCGAATGATCTGAGGACAGAGGCTGGTGGTCGCGCATGAGCGTCTTCGCCTCAAGTCGCTCGCTCGGGTGAGAGAACTGCGCTTATATAGGCGCACGCGCACGAAGTCGGTCAATCGGTGGTCAACAGCATTATGGGGAGCTACAAAGCCACAAGGCGAGTCCTCGCGCCAGAATGCATAGAGCGCACGCGCGGCCAGTTTGCGTGGGAGCTGATGTGACTGCCATCACCAAACACTTCAAAATGGGCAAAGAAAGGGCGGCATCAAAACAGTTTATTTACGTGCTTATTTCACATACTGTCGCTTTAATGGTATATTTCTTATGTGTTGCTGTGCAAATTGTCATCACCAAAACCTTCTATAACTCGTAAAGCTCGATTGTATGCAATTTGAAAGGCTGGATTCATTGACAGGATTGGTTGAAACGGATCTGCTTCAATTAACGGTCAGAAAAACTCTTAAATCAATGCATTAAGGTAATCACCAGATCACCAGTTCAAACAGAAAAATACATGGCAGATGTCTGTTGTCTTGCAGTCAAAGGTAGGTGCACCTGCAGCTGAAAGAGCACTTCAACTCTCAAGCGAGCGTAATTTTGAAGCCGATTGTGATTTGTTCAGCCTCACCATGCAGATACTGCGTCGTCGGCCAGATCCTCCATGTAAAGGCCCCAAAGGACCCCACACAAAAGTCTTCCGCGTGTACTAATATGAGTTATCTTCTGAATCAGACGAGGCGGTACGCGCAAAGAAAAGCCAGCGCTTGACTGAAACTGAACTCATCGATCAAGTGAATCCAATCCAATCAACAGACGCAAAGGTTCCATATTTTTCTTCTCGTGCGTCACGCAACAAATGGTCAAGGTCAATAACAGCAACAGCAATGGAAGAGAAAATGCGCAAACTCCAACATAACCATTTGCTGTACGCAGTTGCACGCCTCTCAAGATGAACAACGTGACACTGCTGCTGGCAGGAGTTTCTGCGTGTGATATGCTGTGAAGGCGAAGGCTTGCGGCGCGAATAAGTTGCTTGTGGTGCTTTGGTGCTTGCACTCGGGACGTGAATTGTTTTCTTGTATGACTCTTTAAAGGACACTCTCTGTCTCTAGACAGAGAGTAGCTACTATAATAAATTACAACACGTACGCATCCCTTCGGGGATTTTCATGTGCTCCTCTTGTTTCTCTACATGCCTTGGCAGCAATTGATGTGCAAGTCGGTCTTCAACTCTTCGCGCTCCTTGGCAAAGCGATTCGTGCGCTGGTACAGGGGCTTGGCGCGGTACTTGGCGATGGTTTTCATCAAATTCGTCATGTCCCCGGACGAGTAGAGCGTGATGCTCGTCTCCGCTGCTCTGATCTCCTGGCTCTTGCTCGCCCACACGCCGCCGACCATGGTGTAGTCTCCGAGCAGGTAGTTCAAGATCGCATCCTGCAACATATCGGGCGTATCCGAAGCGAGCTTCACGACTGAAAGCTGGTGCTCGTCAGCGCCGGTTGCGCTGTGAATGATCTCGAACGGCACGCTGTCCTCATCGAGCGACGTTCGCAATTCCGCTGGAGTTTGTGATGCCGCCGACGAGCTGCTGCTCGTGTGAGTCGCAGTGCCCAACGTCATCTTGGTCTGCAGTGGACCGACCACTTTGTTCGGATCCAGCCAATCGCACCCCGCGACATAGCTGCTGATGAACGCCTGCATGTTCGAGACGTACCCGTAGATACCTGGAACTCCTGGAGTGCCACATCCGTTGCGACCCGTACTCACGACGCCAACCAGCACGGGGTTCCCATTCTGGTAGTACACCAGCGGACTTCCGGAATCTCCCGTACATGCATCACGAGCAAGCTGGCCGCCCGCGCAGAGCATGCTGTCATCGAGTTCTGGAAAGTACTTTGCGCATGCATCTCGGCTATAGAATGGCAGCTCGACGGAGCGCATGACTGGCGAGAGCGACGTGCTCTTCGCGCTGTTGGCGCCGTATCCATACAATGTGAACTCTGTCGTCGACGCATCGAAGCTCAACACATTGTCGAGCTGGATCGAAGCTGGGTACGCCTGGATCTCCAGCTCGATGATCGCGACATCGTACGAGATGCTCGACTGCTTCCCGTACATCGGGTGGACGATCACTTTGCTCTGCTTGATCGGGATCAACTCAGTGTCCGTGCCTGCGGATGCTGTCGACCCCACTGAGACGTACTTTGCCTCGCCGCCAAGCACACAGTGAGCGGCAGTGAGCACGTAGCTCGGCGCGATCAAGCTGCCGCCACAGAAGTTCTGACCCGACTTGTCCTTGCGAAGACCGACGACAAAGCCGACGCGCGCATCGGCAGGCATCGAATCGAAGTGAAGGCTGCCGGTATAGCCAGGGTCGTCCGCTGGCAGAATCGGATCCGCTGTGTACGTAGTCTGAAAGCTCGCTTCCGGTAGAAATTTTCTCGAGTTCTGCCCTCGCCAAGTATGATCCACGCTGATGCTGTCAATGAACGTTTTTGAGCTTGGTGTGGCGACGCGGGCGTAGCAGCTGTCTGGGATTGGCGAGTCGACTCCGCTTGGGCACGTAGTAGCACTACCAACAACCGCTTCAGTGGCACTGCTCGTCACTCTGGAGCAGGCACTCGTAGCGATACCGAGTAGAGCGTTCTCATTTGAAAACGCCGCGATGAGTCCGGTCCCAGACACTTCTTTTCCCGACAAAGTCTTCAACGTCGAGCACTGGATGATTTCCTCAGGCACTGCTTCGTCACTGCCACTGGCACCACGGGATGTTGCCTCCGAGCTGGCAGTCGTTGGTGCTTCATGACCACAGAGGATCGAGGTGTCGAGAGGGGATACCGAAAGCGGCCACGAGTACTTTGTTGTATCTGCTGCTGGTGCTGATGATACAAGCGTCTCGACGTCCACCTCCAAGAATGCTGAATCGCTGCTACTGCTACTGCTGCTCTCTGCGGTCATATTTAGAGGCTGGGGGATGTTGTCCTGCAACGCCAGCCTAGTCGGCAAGAAGTAGGACATACCACCGAGCTCGATCAGCCCGAGGTCGTTCGTCTCATTTGAGGCTGTTGCTGATTTCCCAAACTCGGGATGAATGTACACTCTGCGCACGCTCATAGTGTCTTCAATCGTGTTCTTCGACACGCGCTGATCAAGTCCGAGACGCACGTGCGACACGGTCGAACTCGCTATGCAGGATGCCGTGGTGAGCACAAACGCTGGAGCAATGAGCACGCCATTGCAAAGAGTAGCCGTGTCGTCACCATCACTCACAAGAACAGCATACGTTGATGCTCCTGGTGCAAATGAACCATCTTCGGCTTGAACGATCTCATGACTGATGTTGGCGGTATCGAGCGGCTCCTGGTCCCAAAGCGCCGTGTCCTGGGTCTGGTTCCGGATCCAGTCTTCTTTCGCAGCGACAAACGCTGCGTCGAGGAAGAGACCGCCCATACAAATCGGTCCGTAGCACTGCGGGAGCGCGACCAGCTTGCTGTCGTGAAGCAGGAACCCCTGAGAGAACACGCTGATGTCTTGGCGATCACGCTCCGAGCCCATTGCCAAGCACCACGCGAAAGGAACCTCTTCAGCATAATACACATTGCAACTTGTCGCTGGCAAGCGCACGATGCTCTTGGTCGCGACAATCTCCTGGTCTGCACGCTGGGAGGCGAAGAGGTTGTCCATGGCCACGAGTTCCCAGGACTCGTCGGTGGCTTGGAACTCCTTCGGCAGGCTCCTAGAAATCGCGACTGGAGTCATCTCTGTGATCGCGTCCTTGAGCTCGAGGATCGCAAGGATCGTACTGTAGTCTTGATGGTACTCAACGCTCGCCACGCTGTACAGTCGACTGTCGTTGGTGGTGCTGCTGTTGCTAGCAGAGACTACCACTTGAGGGTCCACTAGAAACCCCATGCACCGGCCGTCTGCGATCATGTACTTTGGCGCGATGAGGACGCCCACGCAGCCCTGGAGCTCGCCGTATTCTTCCGTGGTGTTCTGCACGACGAGCGCTGCAAATGAGCTGTAGGCTCCCAATGACGGTAACTGCGTCGTCCAGCCTCCAACGAAATTTGTCACGCCGATCTCGCTTGAATCAGCAGCAGCACCATCGTCGGATGTATCTTCCAGCCCAGAGCCTAGAGAGCCTCGTAGAAAGACAACTTCGTCCTCTGATGATGATGAAGTCGAAGAAGCAGATCTGCCGCTAGAGCTTGACGACGATGACGGCGATAACCGCGACGGATCAGCAGCAGCTGTAGATGATAAAAGCTGTTCTTTTCCAGGCGACACTTTGCCGACTGCCGCGATCGCGGTTTCCGAGTCATCGAATCCAAAGTCGAGAAGGCTGTGATCGGGTTCCAGAGAGCTCGGTGGCGCTGACGACGCTGGCGCTGACGATGCCAGTGTGAGATGCGGCAGAACGAAGTCGAGGACGCTTGGAATGTGCACGAACGCCTGGACTTCTTCATCACATGGGTCGGATTTGGTCAAACGGAGCCCAGCGACACCAAGACGATCGCTGTCTGCAGTATGAGTGACAATGGGGCTGCCAAGCGCTGTCTCCACGGAGGTCACACAGCCGACAACACTCGATGCCGAGGACGATGATGGTGACGAGAATGAGGGAAACCTGACTCCACTCTCTTTCTCAGTTGTGCCATCACGAGAGCACCAGACGCTCGTGTCGCTGCTGAAATCTGGAGAACCAGCACAGGAAGTTCGTGAAAAGTCGGGTCTCGCAGTCCACTCCACGGCGTCTCCGTCGTCTTGCACCTGGATCTCCAGGAAACTGGACCCCGCTGCTGCTGCTGGTGTCTGTTGAAGATCCGGAAAGCTACTTGCTGGTGGCGACCATGCGTCACTGTCGTCCAGGAAAATGAGCGCCACGTTGTTCTCGAGCGCATGCGTCGCGCCATACTGCGGGTGCAGCAAGACGCTGCGCTTCTTCAGCTTCTTGGAGCCAGCTGCTGCTGCTGCTGAAGAAACATCCACAGTCGCGAGCTGTGGACTGAGCGCGCAGTGCGCGGTCGTGAGCACGACAGTCGGCGCGAGCAGCACGCCCGCGCAGCGCTCCCTGCCGAACCTGCCGCCGTCGAAGCGCGCGATCGCCAGATCGCCCGCCGTCTCGGTGTCTGCATCTTGCGCTGTCGTTGCGAATGCGGTGAGCGCGGCGGCGACGACGAGCGCAAGCCAGCGCGCACTCGCGGTCCACCACATCGCTGTTTCGGAGAGAGCGCAATAGGAGGAATGCGGTCACGAAGGCGATTGACTGTGAGTTGACCGCCTGACTGACTGACTGCACGCAAAGCGAGCGAGCGACGACGTTGATGGGATGGTCCGCCGCCGCATGTGCCTGCAGGCCGTCTCTGCGCGTGACGGAGCGCAGTCTCTGCGCGCGTCAACCCGGGAACGTCCAGATGGTGGGCGAGCTCATGACCACCTTGAAAGGCGAGTATTCAGTAGATTAACATATGTTCACAGCCTATATAAAGGTATTACATAATATACTATTACTTTAGTTTATTTGAAAGGGTATACATGTTTTGAGAAGGTATTTAAAATGTGGATCTGTCATGGCAAGAGAAGTGACTCTGCTGTCATTGTGGTGGAGACCTTGTCGCCACCCCAGTGCAGCTCGCGGCAAATTCGCCCCACATGTGGAAACACTGGAGCGTCAAATTGACGACACCACACGCACACACACGCAGGCTACGAGTGAATACCTTAGTTTGCTGAGCATGCGAAATTAGGTACTGTATCCGAATAGCGAGCTGCCTGCGGATCCACTGACGCCTAGTGCACTTCACTGATTTCTTCCTCCAACTGGCTTTCTTCTTGTGAGAAGCAAACTCGTTGCAGTCCAAGTCAGTTCTTCCAGTACAGAAGAGCACCCTGTATCCGTCGACACCAACCAGGTTCCTCCAGCATTTCAACCAAACTGGAGAGCTTGCCACGACACCTGTTGGTTGACATGGGACGCACGGACAGATTCAGAATCCTCCACACATCCAGGACTGGAGTGCTTTGCAATGTGTTGCGATTGCTGTTCAAAGCCCATGTGCTCGCTGCGATGTCGACGATGAAGCACTGGTTACATGTGGTTACAGTACCTACCACAACCAGGTTACTCAACAACCGTATTAACCTCAAATGTTGATAAAACCTCATTATCGGTATTTTGCGCGGCAGTTTCAGATAACTTTGTAAATGTCGCCTGAAAGTCGTACGAACTCCGAATTATTGTGTCCGTTGCAGTGCGATCGATCATAGAAATTTGCTGCAGGCAACCCGAAAAGCCCGCCAACCTCTCTCAGCCCACGCAGCAGCAGAAAGCGAGCGACCGAGAGCGCGCGAGAGAGCGAGAAAGAAAGCACTCGTTGAGACCGGAACCGAAGGCGCGCGTGCGTGGGTGTCTATTGCCTGCCTTCTGCCTTATCTCTGAGCGCACACGCGGCCAGATCTTCCCCCTCGGCCCCCTGCTGCGCGTGCTGTCCGTGTGTCGCTTCTTGACCCTTGAAGACGAGCGCTGGTGGAGTGGCACGTGTTGAAGGCGGAGACCAGAAGAAAAGAACGACGCGGAGAGAAGGAAGAAAGAGAAAGAACTGCATATACAGCAAGGTGGTCTGGTGAAAAGATGTCGAAGCGCGAAGGGTACGTGAAGGAGAACCGCAGCGACTGGGTCGCGGTCGAGGCGCAGTTCCAGAACACGTCGAGCCAGGCGAACCAGCCCGTGAAGGCCAAGAGCGCGTTCACGTTCTTCCAGAAGAAGATGATGGCGGAGGTCAAAAACGAGCTGACGATGCGCGCGGCCGAGACGAACGAGCCGTTTGAGCTTGGCGCGATCATGAAGGAGGTGAGCGCGCGCTGGCACCAGCTCTCGGCGGTCGAGCGCGAAGAGTTTGTGGAAATGGCGGCCGAGGACCGCAAGCGCTACGACGAAGAGTGCCGCGTGCGCGACGAGGAAGTCGAGGACGAGCGCAAGCGCAAGCGAGAAGAGCTGTACGGAGACGTGGACGGCAAGCGCGAGCGCAAGAAAGTACGTATATTATTTGGGCTGCTTGTTTTTTCACTGTGGCTGTGTCGGACTTTCTATCGAGTGATGAGTACTAAAGCAGTGTTGTACTTGTTGTATTATCTCCCAGAACCAGATCCCAGATGAGCCAAAGCCGAAGCGCGCGCCACGCGAGCTGACTGAGAAACAACTCGAAGCGAAGAAGCTCCGAGACGAGATTCGCCAACAAGAAGTCGACGTAAGCTTGGCTTCTTTGCTATTTGCTCCTGGGTGCCTCTTGGGCCATTGATTGGACTCACTGTATCCATGCATTATCTTTTTTTTTTGTAGGAACGCAATGAGCTGAAGGCGGAAGAACAGCGTCAGAAAGACGACCTCGCGAAAAAGAAATCGGAGATCGCGTCGGCGCGTCTCAAGTATTTGCTCTCGCAGAGCGACATCTTTGCGCATTTCAGCGGGAAAGTGGGGAAGAAAGACAAGAAGGATGTGAGCGAAACTTCGGCTTCCGGAAAGAAGAAGAAGCGCATCAGCGAGGAAGAGGAGGACGAGAGCCTGCTCACGGACAAGCACGACGTCGTCCGACTGACAAAGCAACCGTCGGTGATCAAGTTTGGTACCATGCGTCAGTACCAACTGGAGGGCTTGAGCTGGATGATCAATCTTGCCCACCAAGGTATCAACGGCATTCTCGCAGATGAAATGGGTCTCGGAAAGACCCTGCAGACGATCTCTGTGCTCGGATACTTTTTAGAGTTTGAGAACATGTCGGGGCCTCATATCGTGCTGGTGCCCAAGTCCACGCTGAGTAACTGGCTGAACGAGTTCAACCGTTGGTGCCCATCGCTGCGCGCAGTCAAGTTCCACGGCGACAAGCAAGAGCGCCAGCGCGTGATTGACGAAGTGCTCTGCCCGGGTCTGACCGACGCGAAACGCAAGTTTGACGTGTGCGTGACGACATTCGAAATGTGCTTGAAAGAGAAGAGCGCACTCTGTAAGTTCGCGTGGCGCTATCTCATCATCGACGAAGCCCATCGCATCAAGAACGAGTCCTCGCAATTCTCGACTGTGGTACGTTGTGTGTTTGTTGAACACCTTCTCTGTTAATTTTTGTGCACAAGGTTAACCAAAATGTGATCATAATGTTACAATGCAGGTTCGAATGTTGGATACCGAACACCGCTTGCTACTCACAGGAACGCCGCTCCAGAACAACCTGCACGAGCTGTGGGCGTTGCTGAACTTTTTGCTTCCGGACGTGTTTGCGTCTGCGAGCGAGTTCGACGAGTGGTTCAATTTAGACGTCGATGATGACGAAGCCAAGAAGCAAATGATTGGTCAGCTGCACAAGATTCTTCGCCCTTTCATGCTGCGTCGCTTGAAAGCCGACGTCGAGAAAAGCCTGCCCCCAAAGAAAGAGACGCTCTTGTTTGTCGGCATGTCGAACATGCAGAAAGCTCTTTACAAGTCACTGCTGTTGCGCGACATGAACACCGTGATGGGAGGAGCTCAGGGCGTATCAAGAAGCGCGCTTCAGAACATCGTTATGCAACTGCGCAAGTGCTGCGGCCACCCATATTTGTTCGAAGGGCAGGAAGACAGAAACCTGGATCCACTGGGCGAGCACGTGATTGACAACTGCGGCAAGATGGTGCTAATGGACAAGCTCCTGAAGAAACTGAAGCAGCGCGGCTCTCGAGTCCTGATCTTCACGCAGATGACGCGGATATTGGATGTGATGGAAGACTTTTGCCGAATGCGCCAGTATGAGTACTGCCGCATTGACGGACAGACCTCGTACGAGGATCGCGAGAGCTCGATCGAGGAGTACAACCGTCCGAACTCGTCCAAGTTCCTCTTTTTGCTGTCGACGCGTGCTGGTGGTCTCGGTATCAATTTGTACACTGCCGACGTGGTTATCCTGTACGACTCGGATTGGAACCCCCAAGCAGATCTTCAGGCACAGGATCGCGCGCATCGTATCGGTCAGAAGAAGGAGGTAAATGTGTACCGTTTGGTGACTGCCGATTCCGTTGAAGAGAAGATCATCGAGCGTGCGCAGCAAAAGCTGAAGCTGGATGCAATGGTTGTCCAGCAAGGTCGTCTGCAGGAAAAGCAAGCAAAGCTCAGCAAGAACGACATGCTCGAAATGATCCGCTTTGGTGCTGATCAAGTGTTCCGCGCAACTGATTCCAATATCACCGACGAGGACATTGATGCGATTCTCGCCAAGGGTGAGCAGCGAACGGAGGAGATGAAGAAAAAGATGCAAGCTCACGACAAGGGTGACTTGCTCGACTTCAAGCTGGATGGCGGCGGCTGTCAGAACCACGATGGTATTGACTACTCGAATGAGAAAGAGCGCCAGGAAGAACTGAAGCGACTTGCTGAGGCTGAGTTCGCGAAAAGCTTTGCCGAGGGAATGGGAAAGCGCGAGCGTCGCACTGTGATTCGTCAGAGCCAATTGCCAGCTGAGGGAAAGCGCAGCAACAACAACAAGTCGAAGCAATTGCCCAAGGCTCTGCGTTTGCCTCGCATGGACGAGTGGCAGTTTTACAACCGCAAGCGCTTGCTGGAGCTTCACGAGGTTGAGTGCGCAAACTACGAGCAAGCGAAATTGGAGATGGAAAAGCCACCGCTCCCGCCGCATGCCCAGTATTTGAGCGCTGAAGATCTGGACGAGAAGGAGAGGTTGCTGCGTGAAGGCTTTGGCGATTGGAACAAGCCCCAATTCTTCTTGTTCATCAAGCTGTTGGCTCGATACGGGCGTGCAAACGTCGAAGCTGTGGCGCGTGAAATGGGAAAACCGTTTGAGGAAGTCGACCAGTACGCGAAGGTGTTCCTTGTTCGCGGCCAGGACGAGCTTGGTGACTGGCCCAAGATCCTCAAGTCCATCGAGAAGGGAGAATCGAAGCTTCTTGAAATCGAGCGCTTGACCGAAGAAACATCTCGCAAAGTGAATCGGTACTCGAACCCGTGGGAAGATATGCCGATCAATTACCAAGGCAAAGGAGGCAAAGTGTTTACTGAAGAGGAAGACCGTGTGTTGCTGTGCCTTGTCAACAAGTTTGGCTACGGATCGTGGGAGAAGATCAAGGAGGAGATCTGCAGTCTCGAGATGTTCGCGTTCGACTACTATCTGCGCTCGCGAACTGCCGCCGAGCTTGGACGACGTTGCGACTCGCTGATGCGCATTTGCGAGAAGGACAATGCCGACCTGGAGATCAAAGAGAAAAAGGAGCACGAGATGCGACAGCAGTTGGCGAAGCAGCGCGAGAGTCTTGATGCGCGTCTGGCGGCTGCCCGCGAAGAACTCAAGCAGAACCAGCTGCGTGTCGATGAGCTAATCATGAAAGAAGCGAAGCGGATGCAGGCGAAGCGCGAAGCCAAGCGCTCGAAGAAGCGAAAAGAGCGCGATGAAAGGGACGAAATCGTGGATCAATACGCTGAGGAGCTCGCTGATTTCGTGGTGCGCGCGACCAGCATGGACATGGCGAAGGTGGCGCTCGAGTTTGCTGCGATGATCCGAGAGACGAAGGGCGAGGAGCTTGAGGCGTCGTACGTGCTGAAGAAGATCCGCCAGATCGCGGAGCCGATCCCGAATACGTTGAAGGGGATGCTGGCGTGGCAGCTGAAAGAAGAGGATCCGAATTCTGCCGCGTCATCTCCGTCGAGCGAGAAGAAGAAGAAGCTCAAGCAGGAAGGCGCGGCGGATGTGTCGCAGTCGTCGAGCGTCAGAGTGAAGGACGAGGACAACAGCTCGCCTCGAGAGTCGAACGAAGCGCGACTCCCAAAATCGCCGTGGTCGCCGACCGCGATGAAGCAGAAGAAAGGCTCGAGCAATGGGAAAGCAGCCGTGAAGAAAGAGGCGACGAAGCAGAATGGGAAAGAGAAAGCGGGGACGACAACCAGCAAGTTGAAGGACGTGAAGAAGCCCCGCAGCGCGTACGTGCTCTTCAGCATCGAGAAGCGCAAGCAGGTGCGCGCGGGCATGGATCCGGGCGTGCAGCTGATCGACGTGATGGCCAAGCTCTCGCAGATGTGGAAGGACATGAGCGAGGACGAGCGCGAGCCGTGGATGGACGCCGCCAAGCAGGACAAGCTGCGTTACGAGCGCGAGATGAACGAGACCGCAGCATAAAGAAGAAAAATTGGGAGATTGGGAGCATATCGATCGCGGTGACAGCAGCAGCAGCAGGTATTATTCATTTCGAAAGGCTTATGGTTGGGGTTAATAACGCCGTTCTTGTTGTCTCGCAGAGTTGGTTGCTTTCCATCCTCCTTTCCATTTGGTATCGATCGTTTGGAGAGTTTGTGTGCTGTTTGTTCTGTCGCTATTGTCCTGTCTTACTTATCTCACCGTGTCGTACCTCTCGGCGCGCTTCTTGGTGAAGACTACCTGCGAGAGCTGCGTGACGCGCGTCCGGAAGCCCGCCGCGCAGTAGAGCAGGTAGAACTCCCACATGCGCACGAACTCGTCCTTCAGGCAGCGCGCGATGACCGAGAAGTACTCGTCGAGGTTCTAGTAGCCCACGGCTTCGATCATGGCGATGGACACGACGCGGTCGAAGACCTCGTGGGGCTTCATCTCTCGGTAGTCACGGTACTCGAACGTTGTGAGATGCGAGACGCCTTCCAGCACTGCTCGATCTTGCGCACCCTTGAGCTGCTCCGTGGAGATCGTGATACCTGTGACGTGGACGCTGTGGTTCTTCGCCAAGTAGCATGCGAGGCCGCCCCAGCCGCAGCCAATGTCCAGGACCTTCATGCCCGGCTCCAGCTTGAGCTTCTCGGCGATCATGCGCAGTTTGTTCTCCTGCGCGGCCTCGAGGTCGAAATGGTCGGGGATGCTTTTGAAATAGCCGCACGAGTACTGCATGTGGTGCTGGTCCAGCCAGAGCTTGAAGAAGTCGTTGCCCAGGTCGTAGTGGTACGCGCCGACCATGCCCGCGCGCGACTGGGACTGCTAGTTGAAGATGCGCGTCGCGATGTGCACAAACTTGGCATTCCACGACTTGAAGAGCTTGCGCTTCTTGTCCGACGGCAGTGTGAGCAAGCGCGTGAGCACGACGTCCAACGGGATGATCGCGTCCCACTTGCTTGCCATGTACGACTCGCCAATGCCGAGCATGCCGCGCGACGCCCAGTCAAGAAAGATCGAGTCGTCGTGCACGGCGATGTCGCGGCCGATGATGATGTTGGCATCCACGAGCATGCTCTTGATGAGGTTCGCGGCTCGGAGCTTCAGGATCGGCTTCATGTACGCGCGCAGCAGAAAAGAAGCGAGCACAGCACCGCCGATTACAGACGCAGCTGTTGAGAGCACTAGCTGGTGGGTGCTTTTCATTATGGGCCGAGCAAACGAGGACTGACTGATTGTCGGATCCTGAGGCGCTGGTACTTCGCTCTTGAAGGGCAAAATGAGGAATGAGCGATGATGCATTTGCACAACGGTCTCGCGAGCGATAAGCGAAAGCTTTCGCTTCATGTGATGACGTTCCTTGCTTGTAAGAGCTCTTCCCTATGTGTTGGTTGCAAAGCACGAGCGCCATACCTCCCGTGGATACCAGCCCTCTGAGTCGAGTAGTCAGTCAGTGACTCAGGGCCAATGGTGTTGTGGACCAAATTCGATTGGAACGAGGTCTGATTTTCTCCATGCTTGAAGAAAGGGCACTCGGGTACAAAGCATCAGAGTACCACGTCGGACACGTTTGGCCTCTCAATCCGTCTCCTTACACCTTGGTGTGTTTGCTGTGGTCCTCTGCGCACCTGAAATGCCTTGGACGCTTTCTGCGAGGTCTCATAGTGCTGACTGACACACACATACAGTACGTAAGCAATTGAGTTGCCGTCACCACCACCATCACAAATACTGACAAGAATGGAGAGATCGGAAACCAGAGAACTCTCCCAGTTGAGTCTGCCAAGTGACTTTGTGCGGATGGAAGTCGTTCAAGTGATAAACCAGAACCAGCAGAGTGAGGAGCGCTGGGGAGAATAAAAATGAAAGCGTGAGACTTGGCGAATGCTGAATCGCATGCTTGCTTGACTCACCACAATGGTTTCGTTCTGCCATTTCCACCATTTCGTTCACAGATACAGAGAGGATGGGTACAGTTCTGTCAATACTTGAGTAGTGAAAGAGTTGAGTTCGGAACATGTCAAGTCAACAAGATACTTTTCCAGAAGCACACCACTTCGTCTTCATTGAAGCCCATCGATGTGGCGAAGCCGCACGCACACAAACGCTTGGGGGCGATATGAGCAGCCCACCGTCAACTGTGTTCCATATCGCTGCTAGCTGGACACTCTAGGCTTTGGCGTTGCATCGAGCATGGACCACAGGTTGATTGCCCCCAGGTCATACGTCAAAATCTCATTTCTCCCTCGTCGCCTGATGAGTTCGTTTGTATTCGCCAGGGTTATGACGTGCCGTTGACGCGTTTCATGGGAAACCTCCCAACACCTACACACATATAATAATACAGCGATTCAGATGCCCTCTCCATCGACACGAGTGTGACAACCAACGGAGCGAACGAAAACCGGGGTGTCGTCTAGCAACAGGTGAAGTGCGTCGTCACCAGTGAACCCATTTGAGTGGCAACGGCTGTTGAGATCGATCTCGTTTGGGACGGTGTGGGTCACTCAGTCTGGTGTTGCGAATTTCGTCGACGCAGGCGCGTCAGCACGGGATTTCCCCCAATCGGCACGTCGTCCCACGTCCGAATCCACGTCCGAATCGTTTGCTGAAGAGAAACCGTTCAGCGGCCTGTAAGTACGCATTCCTGGGTTCAGAAACTCGCGCATGCGCACCTAAGAGAAATTAAAGAGAAATTCTACCCTGTTTTAAACACATTTCGGGCCACCTCCCATATGTTGATCAAGCTTGGCGCAGCAGAGTTTAATATACAAGCTGACAATGTTACTTTTACATACAATACTCAGCTAGCATATAGAAACCTCTTTTGAACTGCTATCAAAAGAAGCATCTAAGTGCGCATGTTTCTTTGGTGCTATTTTGGGGGAACTTGCACGTCCAAGTTGAACGTGAAGAAAACTGATGAGCGCTTTTGAGAGCAAAGGAGCAACAAGCTCTTTCATCGCAACATTTCATTCCCAAATTGGATCCGCCGCGCGCGCTTCACTTCATCACCTTCACTCCACCCACACGACAGGCCACGATGCTCTCGCCAGCGCTCCTGAAGACCGCGTCCAAGCGCTCGGTGCGCGCGCTCTCGGCCGCCAACAGCGTCTCCGCCTCGCACATCTCGGCGGTGCAGACCATGCAGACCCGCTCGTTCGTCTACGGCCAGCTCTACAAGGTCGCGAAGAAGATGATGCCGCGCATGTCCAACACGGAGAAGGCCGCGCTCGAGAGCGGCACGGTCGGCTTTGACCGCGACATCTTCTCGGGCTCGCCGGACCTCAAGACGCTCGACAAGTACTCGGCCAAGCTCTCGGCGGAAGAGCAGAGCTTCATGGACAACGAAGTGCAGCAGCTCTGTGAGATGATCGACGACTACTCGGTCAGCAACAACCAGGACCTGCCGCTCGACGTGTGGAAGTTCATCAAGGAGAAGGGCTTCCTGGGCATGATCATCCCGAAGGAGTACGGCGGCAAGCAGTTCTCTGCGCACGGCCACTCGATGGTGATCACGAAGATCGCGTCGCGCAGTCCGCCTGCCGCGGTCACGGTGTGCGTGCCGAACTCGCTTGGACCTGCCGAGCTTTTGCTGCGTTACGGCACGGACGAGCAGAAGAACTACTTTCTGCCAGGCTTGGCGTCGGGCAAGCAGCTTCCGTGCTTCGGTTTGACGGGTCCGGCGTCGGGCTCGGACGCCGCTGCCATGCGCGACTCGGGCGTCGTCGTCGAGCAGGACGGTGTCCTGGGTATCCGCGCGACGTTCAACAAGCGCTACATCACGCTGGCCCCAGTTGCGTCGTGCGTCGGTCTTGCGATTGACGTGAAGGATCCTCAGGGACTCTTGAAGGGACTGGGCCACGAAGGTATCACGGTCGCGCTCTTGGAACGCGACCACCCTGGCTTGCAGATGGGAAAGCGTCACGACACGCTCGCGGTGCCGTTCATGAACGGACCAGTGACTGGCCAGGACGTGTTCATCCCGATGGAGAAGATCATCGGTGGCCAGACCCGCGTCGGCTACGGCTGGAACATGCTCATGGACTGCCTCGCGGAAGGTCGCTCGATCAGTCTGCCTGCATCGGCTGTCGCTGGCGCCAAGGTGTCGGTGAACGCCGTCGGCGCGTACTCGCGCATCCGCAAGCAGTTCAAGGTGCCAATCGCGTCGCTCGAGGGCATCCAGGAGCAGCTCGCAGTCATGGGCGGCCAGGCTTTCATCATGCAGTCGGGTCAGCACATGGTGAACGCCATGATCAACCAGCACGAGCAGCCTGCGGTCATCAGTGGCGTGTGCAAGCAGCAGATCACGGACCGTGGTCGCGACACTGTGAACCGCGGCATGGACGTGCTCGGCGGCGCTGGTATCTGCCGCGGTCCAAACAACTTCTTGTCGAGCATCTATTCGTCGCTGCCAGTCGCGATCACGGTCGAAGGCGCCAACATCTTGACGCGCTCGCTGATCATCTTCGGACAGGGCCTCACGCGCGCTCACCCGCACCTGTACGAATTGATCAAGACGATCCAGCACGGCGACGACATCGCGGGATTCAAGCGCGAAGTGAACAACCTCGTGAAGCACGGTGTCGCCAACACGACCGGCTCGCTCACCACTGCGGTGACCCGCTCGCGCTCGAAGAACGACCTGCTGGAGCACTACGAGTCGCAGCTGTCGAAGATCGCGAAGAACTTTGCGGTCTCGGCCGACCTCGCGCTGGTGCTCGGCGGCAAGCTCAAGTTTGCCGAGATGATCTCGGGTCGTTTCGCGGACGTGTTCTCGTCGCTGTACCTGGGCTACTCGGCGCTGTGGTACTACAAGAACAACCGCCACGTGGAGGGCATTGACATCATCTTTGACTACGCCATGACGCAGCTCTGTTACGAAGCCCAGAACGGCCTGGTCGGCATCAGCAAGAACTTCCCAGTGCCGGGCGTCGGCGGCTTGATGCGCACGCTGTCGTTCCCGTTCGGCCTGCCGTACGACGTGCCGACCGACAAGCAGATCCGCAAGGTCGCGGACCTGCTCTCGACGGACAACCAGGTGCGCGACCTGCTCTCGGACTCGCTCTTCGTGTCCAAGGACCCGAGCGACCGCGTGGCGCTGCTGAACGCGACGCTGCCGAAGGCGGTGAAGGCGGACGCGATCCTGGCCAAGCTGCGCAAGGAGAAGCGCAACGCGACCGCGGACGAGCAGAAGCTCATCGACGAGGTCGAGGCCGCGCGCGAGATCATCATCCAGGTGGACAGCTTCGCGGGCCTTGGCGCTGAGGTGGGCAAGCCAAAGGACTACGTGCGTCCGGGCATGATCGGAAGCATCTTGGAAGACCGCAAGAACTAGATTATGTACGCTTCCGTCTCACTACTATAGTAGCTCCAAAAGATCTTGAGCGCAGAGATTTCATTTATGCTGACAGCAAAAGCCACCCGACTTGCTACCACTAATAAGACAAACATACACAATTACACGCAATTGCAACAATTTCAAATGTACACGCCTGTCAGTCATCTATGAGGCACTTTCATCTCAAGCGCTCGCTTGTCAGTGCCAATATGGAGTTGCTTCCAATACACCACTTCGTTAACATCGTAGCATTCGTGTGAGTTTTCATTAGAATTTCATTTTGGATTGCGCCTTCACAAGCTAAGCAGCATCGCTGGAGGAAAGAAACCAACCGACCAGCTCTCTTTACACTTTTGAAAAGGCGAGGTGTGTGTTTCTTTGTAGCTCCCAATGCGCGCACGACCATCTTTCTTCATAAAGCAACGAACGGCACTTTAGCTCTCCTTCACAAATTGCTGTTACACCAACACCAGCAGATTTACACACACACACACAGATAATTGCGTTAGCTGACTGGTATACAAAATACCCCAGATCAAAATCCAGTGACTCAAGTGACTCCCCACTCACCTCGGTGGTCTGCTGAGAGCATCGGATGAAGGCGTCGGCGACCTCCTTGCACTGCAGGATGTCGCTCTGCTTGTCTCTATAGCACTGCAGGCACGAGTCCCGCTCGGGCGAGCACTGCACGTCGTTCAGCGGCGCGCGGTACTTCTTCCGGCTGATCTCGTCGACCAGGCGCTGCACCTTTGCGCTCTCCTTCGCCTCCTGCTCCTTCGCGAGCTGCGCCTGCTTGGCGGCGTCCGCCACCGACGTCTTCACGGACGACTCCTGCTGCTGCTGCTTCTGCTTCGCTTCAAAGTCCTTGCGGAAGTCAGCCGCGCCCTATCCCATCATCACCATCACCGTCACCACCAGCGTAAGATTAGTATACCAGCGACAACACGCAGCACACAAGCAAGTGGTTGCTTGGCTTTCCTCATCCCTACAACATAATTCGGAAGCAAGGCGAAGGGCTCACCTTGAGGTACGCATCCTGCAACTGCCTCTTCACAAGCGCTTCCTGCCTACAACAGCCACGTCATACCCCAATCATAATTGGACACGCATCATTATAGTCCCTTCAAATGCTCGTTCTGCAAAGCGAAGATCGCGCGCGACGTACTCTGGGGTCAGGTGCACGCCATTGGCGGCTGGCGCGTGCTTCGGCTCCGACTTGTCGTTGAGCTGCGCGACGAGCGCGGGCGTGAGGTTGATGGACGCCGTGGCCTCTCCCTCGCGCTCGCCCTGGTGCTTGAGCTCCGTCTCCACGTCCGACGCCTCCACGCGCGACTGCTTGCCTCCCATGACTTGGTTGCTTCCTCTGCTTCCTCTGCTCGTTAAGCACACGCTCGCAATATTCACTCACGTCTTGTTTTTTGCGGCCAAGAAAGTTGGAAGAGCAAACACCCAAACACCCGTAAAGCTCGCTTAAATGCGAAAACGGATTGAAGCAAAAACACACACCCAAACACCTGTAAGTCGAGGCTTTTTGTGCCGGATACCTGACTTGTTGGATTGGGAATGAGTATCTCTTCCACAAAAAAGTCAACATGAGATCAAGAGGAGAAGCTGACAACCTGTGGGGAGAGCAGTAAAACTAAAATCGCTACGTAAGAACGTTCTTGCCGTGTGGTTGCGCAGTGGTACAATCACCCAGTTTCAAATCGTCCAATCAGACCAATATGCTTGTCTGCGTGGAGCACATGACTTCTACGGATCCGATTTACAAAGCTGGTTGTGTGTCACAGCTATTCAAATTCACTAGCACGCTTTGCTAAACAAAATGCAATGCGTTTCTCGTCATTAAGGACATGGGGAGCAGTTTTCTTCGATTGAGTGATCTTATGCGTCTTCATGACTTGATTTTTCAAATCAGACTTCTCAGCAACTAGCACAAATGTTGCCGTAAATGCCCCTAGTCGACGATGTTCTGTAAAAGATACGACTAAATAATCTGGAGTAATTATGAATGGAAATCACCCAGATTGCTACGTGGCCTGGTGTCGATGTACACCCTGGCTATAGCACTACGCTGTGGCTCTCTTTCCTGATCTATAATATGGTAGTAAGGGAAACCTATTTAACTAGGTTTAAGATCTTCAGCAAGTTAGTGCTAAGACGAGCTCATCAGGTACGACCGCACCCTCCACTCTGTTGATGTTGTTCCACATCCATTCTTCGGTCTGTCTGTGCCTCTATCCTGATGTACAATATTGAACTAGCAGACTAAACTGTTGAAATACGTATTACATACTACGCGTCGTCACCATTATCCGTCAAAGACTGCAATAGATTATACTGAAATAGTTCTCGGAATGAATTACTTCACAGCTAGTTTCCATTCGTAATGAAGATTCAGCCACCTCAGCAAAATTACTTCCTCGGCACATTACACCTTGATATTCTAACGCACATCAGACACAGATCAGTCGTCAAGGTAACAAACTGCCTTCTCTTAATATCTCTACCATCATCGTTCAACCTTCATCTTCTTGCAGAGGGAGTGGATGCGCGAAACACAAACTCACAGAAAATTGTATCTGATGACAAACACTGGGACGGCAATAGTCAGTGACATGATTTCCAAACTATAAACTCACCGTACCTAATGTGGTCAGTGAAATATGGTAAATTGTTGGCTAGGTACTATCCTGGATAGTATTTGTATGTAGCTGTTTTGTTGTTGGAAACTTGCGCAAGTCTTGAGTGCTTGTTGGAGCGAGAGGGATCTTATTCTCATTGACTTAAATAAAAAGTCTGCTTTTTCATTCGAGCCACTGAAGTTTGGCGCATTGAGCTGTTAGCAAGCTGGTGTAGCTGGTTCAGCTCGTTCAAGTGCTCAAGTACCATTATCTCAATTGTGAACGACTCAGACGTAATTCAACGTGCACTCCAAGGAACAACGTCCTTCAATTTCACGTGGCATCCGTTGCTTCATCAAACCGGGCAACTCCTCTTACGTGCAGAACTCAGTCAGACCACACATACTGCGAACAGTGGCGCGATATTATATCAGGTAGAATGCTTAACGATAATAACTAAAACACATCGTCCCATGGCTTTATCCACTTGTACGATGAGCTGTGAAGCGAGGCAAATACAAGTGCACTCGTGTGAACGTGATTCCGACACCTTTGCTCAACAAATGAAGCGGAAGGCGGTGCGTTCTTGATAGCTTAACAATTGACGTTCGAATGTACAGCACAGAGAGCTTCTATGTGCTCGTGAACTATGATACTCTCGCTGCGCTTTTAATAATCACTAGAATAAATACACAATCGCAATAACAGCGGAGGCACACCACCTAGAGTCGCAGCAGCACCATTACATCAAGTGAGCGGTGCCAACCACAACGAGGAACCCCACCAGAAGCAAAACAACCTTTGAAAACCCCTTCACGGCTATCTGTATGGTAAATTGTGTATTTACCTCGCTAAAAATATTGCTATTGATAATTGCATCAAACTCAAACAAAGGAAATGCAGCGACGTATACTGTACAGTACGTGTATCCAGGTTGTTTACCAAATTGCGTATGTTTTCCGACCTAATTTGTCTAAAGGTGTATACCCGAAAATGCTGCATACAGGCCATCACTACCATAAGGTTTTTAAGGTTTTACACCGAGGTTTTATTGGACCTCGTGCGAGGTTTTTCGGCCGAGTTTGAAACCGAACAATGTGCAAACTCCATACAAAGACCAAGTATAAGTACCACTACTGTACTCCTCAGCAAATGTGCAAACCCCTTACAAAGACCAAGTATAAGTGCCACTGCTGTACTCCCTTCGCGCGGCAGCTTCGAATCAGTGTGTGCTTGACCTTCTGTCTGCTTCGCGGTAGACAAGATGTCCTCCCTCTCACTTTCATCGCCGAGGTTTGTCGCCCTGGTCGAAATGGTCATCACAAGCAGCGCACAAACATCACAAGCAATCAGTGCATCCCACGCAGAGCGAGCAACCCAATCAGAACGCTCCAACGAGGCAAACCGGAGGCAAAAGCTTCTGTTGAACAAGAGAGTTGCATTTGCGGATGGCTGCGGTTTCCGTTTCCAGCTACCTCGACAACCTGCGATCTTGATCTTGGATCCATTTCCACAACGTGAAGACATCAAGGAAGACCTTCACGTCACATCGGTTAGGTACAGCACTTAACAAGTAACCGTTCAGCTTTTGCAAAGTAGATCGGTCTTTTTATGTCCAAGAACTGTACTTTCTATGCTCTGCAACAATTTGACACACAAAAATGTATCATCAACCTCCTCTCATAAACCATACCCTTTTCGAAACGATATGACAATTCGCAACAATATACTGAACTCACCTTCAAGAACACATACCCTGTTAAACCTGCATAGATACAGCGCCAATGACGCGGAGCAATGGAGCCATGGGATCCCACGCGCACACCCCTGTTCTGTCCACTCCTTCTCGCCTGGGCAGCGAGCCTGGAAGCCCCTATGGCTCCTCACCACGTCAGCAAGAGAGGCGAGGAGGGGTCGACGCAGAGGGGGGGGGGAGGGCAGCCTCGCACCCTGGCCGTCCGTCGTCCGAGTGCTTTTCCCTCTTGTCCTGCAGACCCAGCGAGGCAAGGGGAGGAGGAGGGAATCTCAATGCCGCGCGTTTGAAAAGCAGCAGCGCATTTCACTTTCCAACTCGCCCCGCCAGTTCCATCGCCCGCCAGTCTCGAAGATGTCCGCCGTCAAGCAAAACACCGCGATCGTCGCTGCCTCCGTGGTCGGCGGCGTCGCGCTCGGCTCGCTGCTCGTGCGCGCCGCGCTGCGCCCCGTGCTCCGCTCGCGCGCCACCACGTTCATCAAGAAGATGCTCGCGGAAGCCGACATCATCGTGGGCCGCGACATCATCGTCCACGACGAGTCCATCTTCCTCGACTGGGTCAACCGCGGCATGCTCGCGATCGGCGAGTCCTACATGGTCAAGAAGTGGGAAGCCGTGACGCCGCTCGACGTCGTGCTCACGCGCCTGCTCTCGCTCCCAGCGGCCTCCAAGCGCAAGCTCTTCAAGGCGTGGAACTCCAAGCTCATCGCGCTCGGCGCGCACATCTTCAACTACCAGTCGCCATCGCGCGCGGGCATCGTCGGTGCGCACCACTACGACATCGGCAACGACTTCTTCAAGCTCTGGTTGGACCCGTACATGCAGTACTCGTGCGCCTACTTCAAGGGCGTCGACGACGTCATGGACCTCGACAAGGCGCAGCAGAACAAGCTGCACTTGATCGCGCAGAAGCTCAAGCTCGAGCCGGGCATGCGCGTGCTCGAAATCGGCTGCGGCTGGGGAGGTCTCGCGTGCTTCTTGGCCAAGAACTACGGCGTGCACGTCACGGGCATCACCATCTCGAACGAGCAGCTGAAGGGCGCTCGCGAGTGGGCCGCGCGTGAAGGTGTCTCGCACCTCACGAGCTTCGAGTACTGCGACTACCGCAAGATGGACCGCCAGTTCGACCGCGTGGTGTCCATCGCCATGGTGGAAGCCGTCGGCTACAAGAACTTGGACGAGTACTACTCGGTCATCGCGCGCTGCCTCAAGGACGGCGGTCTCTCCGTGGTGCACGGCATCGCCGCGAACCGCTCGCTCAAGGTGCCAAACCAGCTCTGGATCCTCAAGTACATCTTCCCGAACGGCTTCCTGCCGTCCACCGCCCAGGCGCTGCTCTTCGCCGAGCGCAAGATGGTCGTCGAGGACGTGCACAACCTCGGCCCAGACTACGACAAGACGCTCATGTGCTGGAACGCGCGCTTCCAGGAGCACGTCAAGAACGGCACGATCCAGCGCTCGGACGTCTTCAAGCGCATGTGGGAGTACTACCTCATGTACTGCGCCGCCGGCTTCCGCGCGCGCACGATCCAGCTGTGCCAGGTCGTGTACTCCAAGAACCGCGCCGAGCGTTACGACACCTTCAGATAAGTATGAGGACGCTAGGCGCGCGGCTTTCCTTGACCAGGGACGAAGACCTATCAAACACGAAAGGATACAAGGATGGCTTACAGCAGCGTCTTTGGTTTCTGTGTGTGTGTGTGTGTGTCTTTGAACTCCCGATGGCCGCCCAACACTGTAGAAAGAGAGAGAGAACGAATACATGTCAGTTTTATAAGAGAAACAGCGATTGCAAATGTGCATCACCTTCATTCATTGCAGATCTCGCACCCGGCTCCTCTTGGCTTCATTTGCTGCTTTGCAACATGGCTTCATAAAGAAATGTCAGAAAAGGTTTCCTTGCCTTGCCCCGAGATAAAGACTGCAGACGAAGAAAGACAAGTTGGTGTGCAAAAGCAATCAAAAATATATACGAGTAAAAAACAAAGGCAAACACACAGAGCACAAGGAAAAGCTCACGAGGTTCCAGTAGCTCGTCGAAGAGAAGCTTGACTCGTTTTTCTCCTCACTGCGGCTCCAGGTATTCGGTGCATTTACAGAGTCCGCGGTCGTATTCGGCGCCGACGAGGAACTCAATGTCGTCCACAGAAGTCGAGATGCGATAGATCTGCACGTCACAACATCAGCAATGGTTAGCAGAAGTTAACTGGCGCCATACGCCCGCCACAAAGCGACCACGAACCTTGTGTTTGCCCCAGGTGATCGAGCCGGAGACGGTCGCGTTGATGCGGAAAATGAGCTCGTTGTTTCGGAATGCGGTCCACAGCGCGTACGCCTCCGAGTAGTCCGGTTCGATCTTGATCGGCGCGATCACGTCTGAGATCGAGCCGGCTTTCGCCTCCAGTGGGGCATCCAGTTTCCAGTAGCCCACGAGTGTGTTGTTGTGGTAAATATCGGCTTTCCCCTCTTCCAGGAGGAACCCGAAGCGGTTCTCGTTGATCGCGCTGATCAGCACCTGGTACTCGATCTTCGGGTGCAAGCTGCGCAGACTTTGCAGGATCGACTCCCAGTCGAACTCGCGGTTGCAGACGTTGTAATCCGGCATGCGCGGGTAAAACATGAGCGCGAACACCGTGATGCTGATCAGGCTTGTGATGCACATGATGCGGATCAAGAACGATCGCCACGTGAACGGACGCTCTCTATAGAATGCACACAAACAACAACGTTAGCCATTAGAAACTGATACTGCTTGCAGAGACAACCCTGTTGTGGGTGAAATGCGTACCGTTCACGACGCGCACTCAATCGCTCGAGGGTGGCGTTGTCGACATCGTCTTCAAACGACATGATCTCGTGCTCATTGATCTCTGCGAGCAGCGGCTCTTCTTGGGACTGCGCGAGCTCTTCGTCGTCTCGGTTTCTGTTGACAATGCACCATAATCGAGGTGTGATAATGAATGAGAACTCGCAGATCATCACGGGTGTTTGTAAACATTCTCACATAGATGGGCGTACATGAGCGTAGTCTTGTTTTTCTTCTTCTTTGCAGCAGCAATTGCAGCGACAGGGAGATTCTTGGTGTTGGGCTTCTTGCGTCGCAGAAAGACCGAGCAGATCGAGGCAATGCCGCAAATGCAGCACGTCAACGTCACCACCAAGCACAGCACAGCGATTACGACAGACGGTGGTGGCCCGTAGCCAACATACTGTGGCACCTGGCGCTTGCAATCTATAGATCCACGTACACGTCATTATAAATTAGTTAAGTACACAGAGAATCTGTACAGGTCATGACCGTTCCCATGCAGCTTGTCAGGTCAGCGAGAGAATACACGTACCGTCGAGGTGGTGGCACGTGGAGATGCCCGTGGCGCAGCCCAGCGGCGAGCCGATGACGTGGCACTGGAAGTCGAACTCGCAGAAGTGGCACGTGTAGCTCGCGGCCAGGCAGTCATCGCATGTCTTGTGGTCGGCGCAGGGCGTGTACGACGCATTTGCGTCTTGGTTCAACGGCAAGAGCTCCGTCGGGACCGGGGGGTCAGCGGCGCGGCTCGTGTCTAGGGTAGGGAGCGCAGACGTCGTGGCGAACAATTGCAGCAGCAGCGCCATTGGCAGTAGCAGCAGCAGCGAAGGCAGCGAGCGCGGCTTCCGGCGCGGCATGAGATCCTCCGTCCGCATTCTTCCTTCTTCGACTTGTTCTTCCAGTTTGTGAGCTTCAACCCAACTGGGAAAATGCGAAAAGGAATCTTTTCCCTCAAATGCATGATGGAAGAATTGCTTCGTTTAGGCGAGTCGCGGGTGGGAATTCTGTGTGCGAAAGTGTTGCCTCGTTTAGAAGAACCACCGCGTGCCGCGGTCCTTCGAAACGAGGCAACACTTTCGCACTACGTTGCAGGTGGAATCAAGGTTTTGAAACAAGTGGTGGGTTCTTCTAGACGGGGGTTGTTCTCTTCGAGCAGAGATGGATTACGCGCTCGACGCCTCCCAAATGATGCAACCGAGGACAATCAAACCGTGGCTCATTTCACTTTGCAAGATGCAACATCGCTGCTTTCCACATTCGCTCATTGCTCTTTGTCCAGAACTCGGAGCGAAAAGGAACAATACAGTGTTGCATTTCGCTGTGCGGTCAGCCCATGGCTATGGTAGGCTGATTGGGATATCTCAGGTAACCTTGGTTGTGCTCCAAAAAGCAATAGTGTCTTTTTGACGGACTGGACTGTACCCATTTCCTGCATCTCATTGACTGAATGGAGGCAGAAGGAGTTTGGGGAGTCAGGAGACGCATCCAGCACTCACAAAGCCTCTCTCAGGTTCCTCACAAAGCTGCGAGTCGTTATCGCTTTGAACCCACTCAATCCACACAAAACCAGTCTCAAATCAAAGCCATCTCTGATCCCCGTTCGCTTCACCACTTGCAGCACCCGTGGCGGTGATTAATCTGGTATACGCACGTACAGCAAATGTGTGTCAGCACGAAGAGACATCCCTGTAGCGACAACGACATGCCGGATGCCGCTGAGGACCAAAACAGACACACCGCCGTCGTGGATTGAAAATGAAATCCAAAACGTGCTCGAGGTGGAACTTCATGTTTTGTTTCCCCACGAGCCGTCGGAAAAGCGCACCTCAGATCCAGATGGGTTCACTCGTGACGACACGTTGCTGCATGTGCGTATTCCACAGCGAGCCCCACACACATCACCTCTTTCTCCCTCTGATTGATTTGATTGCCGACATATTACAGTCTTCAGAAGAAGGATGCTTGGTCTACATGCGAATGCTGGTGAAAAAAATAACAATAGTCTCCATTCCAGTCGATAGGGTTACTCGAGACATGACAAAACTTTCGTCTCTCTCTCGCTCTCTCTCTCTCTCTTCTGGAAATCTCTCTCTCGCTGTGTGATGCTGTCTGTGCCTGGCGTCCGCTCTTCCTCTCTTGTACACATTTCTTACCTTAACTAACGGGGCTGACGATGGCGTAGAGCTCACTTGCGAGTTTCTTTGTGGAACGCTTCTTCGAAGATGCCGAGATGCGTTGAAGAGTGTCTGGCAGCTCCGGGAACGTCAAGCTGCGTTTGTCATCAAAATCAAGTACGTGAGTCAGCTTTTTTTCCACAACAAACTGCAAGAGTGCAGACAGCCAGATGGTGCCACTTACTCTGCTGGCAGCGAGGTGTCCAACGCGAACTTCTGAATGGCGAAGATTGCAAATCGGACAATGTCTTCATCTTCATCTGCGAGCATGAAGTCCAATCCTTCGATGAATTGCTGTCTGTACATATCTGCAACAGCGATTCGGTTCTTCGAGTACTGGCACAGATCCTTGAGGCTCTTGGCGGCTTCGTATCGCGTGGTCGGGTGGCAGTTCGTGTTCTGGATCTCTTGAAGAAGCAGCTGCAACTCCTTGTCGTCCACTGTCACCGAATTTGGGAACAACTCAGCGTGGGATTGGGACCAGTCCACCATAATGTCAAAGCTGCAACAATCATAGAATCACAGTCAGACAAGACGAGCCACGCACGGTACTTGTGAATGCAGCAATGAAAAGCAAGAGTAGCAGCCTGGACGAACGCAGAGCAAATCTTGGCCTTCTTCACTGCATCAACGCCACCATGCGAATCAAGACGGGGAGAAAAACGAGCTGCTCAAACCTGAAGTCGGGAAGGTTCTTCATGTCCTTGTCAATCGGTCGACACTCCTTGAGAATTTTATCCACCGTCGACAGGAAAATCATCTCATCACCCTGCACGCGCCAATCACAAACACAAACACAAGATTCAGTTAGTTATTTTTCCTCTTGAGCCAACACTGTACTGTCATTGCCTGTCAAAACACCCTGATCGACTCCACACTTACAGAAAGAATGGTGAAGTCCACGCGGATGACGGTCTTCAATGGAAGGCGGTGCATCTGCACGTTGAAGTACACTTCTTCAGCAGCTACAAGGGCAAATGCATCAATCTAGAGTTTCCCCCATGCACGATGAGTTGTCAATCCACCAACACAAGTCTTTGGTCGTCGTCATAGGCACAGAGTTGCGATGCCAAATCCGTTCAATCCCTTCACTGTCCTGAGCTCAGGGGGCGAGCAGCAGGCACAGCTTGGGGATGAAAACAGGAATGGTTCTCTCATCGACTCAACTCGCTGCCATCATCAACAGACATCCACTTACAGTCCAGTCAGCGCGACTTTTACACTCCACGTCGTACTTCTTAGAGGCCTCCAAGAGCGTCCTGAAAATCACGGCAGGTGGTTCTTCAGACTCAAAGTACGGGTTCACGAGGTGGTAGTTGACAGTCCGCGCGTCAGGAACTTCGCCAGTGGGTAATGGGCTCTCATCAGGTGCGACTGGGGATGTTGACGGCTCTGCCACCACAAAAGATGGGGTGAACATGAACTCGTCATCGTCCAGCGCGCTACTCTGGTGCGTCGCAGTGGTAAACTGGACCGCGGCTTTTCCCTGGGTCACGAACTCAGCAGTGTCCTAATGGAACAAACAGTGAATGAATGTATCCATGCAATCAACCCGGAGTGGGCACATAGATGGAGGGAGCACATGGAGGGTTAGATTCGATGATTGAGAGTTCGAGACGAGCGGGGGAGACTGCAGGGCACATACCAGGGACTCAAAGCGCGAGGTCGTGAACGCAGTGCCGAACTCGGCGCGACGGTACGTCACTTCATGGTCCGAGATCTCGAGATCGTCGATGTCAGGGACGCCGGTAACAAACTCCTGATGTAGCCAACCGATCAAGGCAGCATTGACACACAAACGATTGAGCGTTAATGGGGGGGAATACAGGTGGGTCACACAAACAAACCGAAGAACGAGTCTCTCAACGTGGGCAAACAGACAGACAGACAGCGAGCGCGGCGGTCGTCTCTTCCGAAAGACGGACACCAGTCGCACTATCACCACACGCCGGGCACATGCAGCCTACACACATACATCTACACACTGCTACCACGTCCTCATACACAAACGCACCTCTGCGTCACTCTGCGACCGGTTGTCGATGCCGCGCATGTAGTCGTCCTCTTCATCGTGGCGGCCTGCCATTTTTAAACTGCCTGTTTGTATGCGTTTGTATGGAAGCGCCGCCTTTGCGTTTGAAGCGCGGGTCTTTTTTCAAGGAAAAACGAGAGAATAAAACGAGTGAAGTGAGTGATGGTTGCGACTCAGGGAGGGGCGACATATCATTTAATATAGGGTGTCGCAAGAGCTACTTTGCTCGGAAAAGACACAGACGCCTCGTACTGCACTCCAATAAACATATTTTCATATTTGTCTGCTTTGTTGTGTATCAAAAAGAGCCACAACAGTATCATTTTTATCTCAAAAATAGCCATTGCATTTGGGTTGAGCAGGTCGGGTCAGGACTGCTTTTGCTTTTTGACCTGACCCGGCCTGACATGGGTGAGACCCGGGTCGGGTCCAAAATCCATAGAATGGTTGTTGGAAAAACCTTGCCATGAAAACAAAAACCTTGAAACAGGTTTTGCAAATTTGGAAACGAATTTGCGCACAAAAAATGATTCAGTTCACTAAAACCTTGAGGTTTTAATTAAACTGAGAGAGGATCGTTTTTCATTTCCAAAACCACTCGTCACGATGACGCCCGAAAAACCACTGATGCCGCAAAAGTGAATGCGAAAAGTGCCAGGTGGATGCTCTTTTTTCCATTCTGCCGATCCAACCGTCCATCTTCAACTGTGTAAATCGAAAACACGACCCAGCTGTGAAAATTGTTCTACAACCCGTCGCGATCGCCTTTCGCCGTATCAAAGCCAGTCAATTCTTTGTTCGAACAAAGCAAAAAGAGGTGATGCAGGATACAAACTTTACTATCAATCTACCTTCTTTTCACCCTTCTGTTTAACACTCGCACCCTTTTCTGACACGAAATGCCGCTGAATGCGCGCGCGCAAAAAGGTGTTTGGGGAAACCTGTGACTCTCGCTCCGTCAGCAGCAGTCGGTATCAAACAACAACAGCGGGTCAGTCAGTCAACACGCCCTCGCTCGCTCGGTGCATTCCGCGCATTCGCCCCAACACTTTGCGAGCGCACCCGCAGAACCGAATTCGCCTGGTGGCCGACACACCCTCCCCAAGAAGAAGAAGACGATCACCAACTCACAGACACAATCTCTTCAGCATGACGGCGGCATTAGAGTACGACGAGAGCGCGACGCCCGTGCGCAATGAGCTGCTGCTCTACGTGAACGGACAGCGCATCGCGATCCCCGAGAAGGACGTGCAGCCGGAGCTCACGCTGCTGCAGTTTTTGCGCAACACGCTCGGGTTGAAAGGCACGAAGCTCGGCTGCGGCGAGGGCGGCTGCGGCGCCTGCACGGTGATGGTGTCCAAGTACGACGTGCAAGCCAAGCAAGTGCGCCACCTGTCGGTCAACTCGTGTCTCGCGCCACTGTGTGCGATGGATACGTGCGCGATCACGACCGTGGAAGGCGTCGGATCGATCTCCGGACAAGGACTAGACCCGCAGGGATTGCACCCGGTGCAGCAGGCACTCGCGGAATCCCACGGTTCGCAGTGCGGCTTCTGCACGCCTGGCTTCATCATGGCGCTCTACTCGATGGTCAAGCAGCGCGAGACTGGCGTCGAAATGACGATGGAAGACATTGAGCACGGCATGGACGGCAATCTGTGTCGCTGCACGGGCTACCGTCCTATTCTGGACGCCGCGAAGAGCTTCGGCATTGACGCCCAGAAAGCCACGTGCAAGGGCGAGTGCGAAGGCTGTCCACGCAAGGGCAGTCCAGATATCGATATTGAAGATCTCCAGATTGATGAAGAGAACGGAGGCGTGAAGGAAGTTTCCAGCTGCTCGACGAGCAAGATCCGAACGCTTGCAAAGAAGTTTGAGACGAAGATGGAGCACGCCAAGACCCACGGTGACTCGAATGTGTTCCCAGAGGAGCTGCAGCAGAAGGCGCTGGTGCCAGAGTTCCTCCAACTCAATGGCAAGACCGTGCAGTGGTTTGCGCCAGTGACGCTGCCGCAGCTGCTGCACTTGAAGCAGCAGCACAACGACGCCAAGATCTCGGTCGGCAACACAGAAATGGGCATCGAGACCAAGTTTAAGAGCCTCAAGTACGTCCACCTCATCAACGTCAACCGCGTGCCTGAGTTGGTGGCGATCAACGAAGTGAGCGCTGGTGACGAGATCAACCAGAGCGTGTTCGCCGGCGCGGACCCATTCGAAGGTGTCAAGTTCGGTGCGGCTGTGACGTTGACCGACGTGAAGCAGTACCTCACTGGACGAATCAAGGCGCTGCCTTCGCACCAGACGCGGTCGTTCGTGTCCATTGTGAAGATGCTCAAGTGGTTCGCGAGCACGCACATTCGCAACGTTGCCTGTATCGCTGGCAACATCGTGACTGCGAGCCCGATTTCGGACATGAACCCGCTGCTTTCTGCGATGAACGCGTACGTCGAGCTCAAGAGCACAGCTGGCACTCGCTTTGTGCGCGTGCGTGACTTCTTTCTGGCGTACCGCAAAGTGGATCTCGCGAAAGACGAAGTCATCACCAGTGTGTACGTTCCGTACACGAAGAAGTGGGAGTTTATGCTCCCGTTCAAGCAAGCGCGCCGCAGAGAGGACGACATCAGTATTGTCACGTCGGGTATTCGCGTGAAGCTGGACTGCTCGGCGTCCACTGGCTCGTGGATGATTTCCGACGCGTCGGTGGTGTACGGTGGCATGGCGCCGGTGACCAAGGCAGCGTCGGGAACGGAGCAGTTCCTGATCGGAAAGGCGTTTGACGCGCACACTTTCGACGAAGCGTGCGACGTGCTCCACGCGAACGACTTCAACCTTCCAGAGGGAGTCCCAGGTGGCATGGCGAAGTACAGAGAAACTCTCTGCTCGTCGTTCCTGTACAAGTTCTTCATCGCGACCTCCAAGACCCTCCAAGAAGAGATGCACGCCGAAGCGCTGTCGTCCACTGCTGACGCCTCGTCGTTCCCTGCGCCACCAGTGATCGACGATGAGATCCGATCGGCAGGCGGATCATTCCTGCACCAGTCGAGATCGATCTCGAGAGGATCGCAGAGCTACGGCCTTGAAAAGGGTGGGCTTACGAACTCGAAGCACAAGCCGATCGAGACTGAGAAGACAGAGCGCGCTCCAGTGGGCGATCCACTTATGCACAAGTCTGCGTACTTGCAAGTGTCGGGTGAAGCGCTTTACACTGATGATATCCTGAACACGCCCGACACGCTCCATGGTGCGCTGGTGCTGTCAACTTGCGCTCACGGTCTCATCAAGAGCATTGACGCGGGCGAAGCACTCGCGATGGAAGGCGTGCACGAATTCTTCGACGCCTCGGTGTTTGAGAAGGCGAAGCTGGGATCGAACAAGATGGGTCCTGTCGTGAAAGACGAAGAGTGCTTTGCGGCTGGCAAGGTCGTCTGCGTCGGCCAGCCAGTCGGTATTATCGTCGCGGACACGCACGAACTGGCGATGGCAGCGGCAGATAAGGTGAAGATCGTCTACGAAGAGCTGCCGTCCGTGATCACCATCCAAGACGCGATCCGAGAGAAGTCGTTCATTCTTCCTGTGCACACGATCATCGATGGGGACATTGAGAAGGGATTCGCGGAGTCCGACATCATTCTCGAAGGAGAAGTCAACCTCGGTGGCCAAGAGCAGTTCTATTTTGAAACGAACATTTCATTGTGCACTCCGCAGGAGGGAGGTCTCAAGATCATCTCGTCGACTCAGGCTGCGACGAAGACCCAGGTGATGGTGTCTCGTGTGCTCGGCATTGATGAGAACCGCGTGACGTGTGCGACGAAGCGCATCGGTGGCGGCTTTGGCGGCAAGGAGACCCGAAGTGTGTTTGTGGCGTGCGCTGGATCGGTCGCAGCGTACTTGATGAAGCGTCCTGTCAAGGTCCTGCTCGAGCGCCACGTTGACATGCTCACCACCGGCGGTCGCCACCCGTTCTACGCCAAGTACAAGGTCGGCATCAAGAACGACGGCAGAATCGTTGCGCTCGATTTGGACATGTACAACAACGCCGGGTACTCGCTGGATCTCTCGCAAGCTGTGATGGACCGCGCACTCTTCCACTGCGACAACTCGTACAAGATCCCGCACATTCGCGCCAACGGCACTGTGTGCCGCACGAACCTTGCCACGAACACTGCGTTCCGCGGCTTTGGTGGTCCGCAGGGACTGATGGTCGCCGAGAGCTACATTGACCAGATCGCGCGTAAATTGAATCTCGCGCCGGAAGAAGTGCGCTCGAGAAACATGTACATGCAGGGCGAAGTGACGCACTTTGGTCAGCCGCTGGAGGAGTTCAACTTGCGCACGCTCTGGCAGCACACGATCGACAAGAGTGGCTTTGCTGCAAAGAAAGAAGCGGCCGCAGCTTTCAACGCCAAGAACCGCTGGACGAAGCGCGGCGTCTCGATCATCCCGTGCAAGTTTGGTATCAGCTTCACGTCCAAGTTCATGAACCAGGGCGGCGCGCTGGTCCACGTGTACGCGGACGGCAGTGTGCTGGTCTCGCACGGCGGCGTGGAAATGGGTCAGGGCTTGCACACCAAGGTGATCCAAGTCGCCGCGCGCGCGTTCGGCATCCCGCACGAGAAGGTGCACATTGAAGAGACGTCGACGAACAAAGTGCCGAACTCGCAGCCGTCTGCCGCGTCAATGAGCACGGATCTGTACGGCATGGCGACGCTGGACGCCTGCGAGCAGATCCTGGAGCGTCTGCAGCCGATCCGAGAAAAGCTTGGCGCCAACGCGCCGTTCGGCGAAGTCGCGCACACTGCGTACATGGCGCGCATCAACCTGTCGGCGCAGGGCTTTTACATTGTTCCGAACGAGCGCTGTGGCTACGACTTCTCGAAGACGGTCGCGGAGAATGCCGCGGGTAGTACTGCGTTCAACTACTTCACGACCGGCGTCGCGTGCACCGAGGTGGAGCTGGACGTGCTCACTGGCGACTTCCACATGGCCAGCGTCGACATCTTGATGGACTTGGGTGCGAGCATCAACCCTGCGATCGACATTGGGCAGATCGAAGGCGCGTTCATGCAGGGCTTTGGGCTCTTTGCGCTGGAGGAGCTGGTGTGGGGCGACGACGGTCACCCGTGGGTCAAGCGTGGCCACTTGTTCACGCGCGGCCCAGGCGCGTACAAGATCCCGAGCGCGAACGACGTCCCGATGGACTTCCGCGTCTGGCTCGAGTCGAACCAGAAGAACAAGTTTGCCGTGCACTCGAACAAGGCCGTGGGCGAGCCGCCGCTCTTCCTCGGCTCGAGCGCGTTCTTCGCCGTGAAGGAAGCCATCTACGCGGCGCGCAAGGACGCGGGCGTTGAGGGCTATTTCGAGCTGCGCAGCCCCGTGACCCCAGAGCGTGCGCGCATGGCGTGTGGCGATGAGCTGCTCCAGAAAGTGTTCACTGCTCGCGGTACCGACATGCTGAGCTACCAGCCAGCCGGCAGCTTTTAAGGAGCGATAAACGAAAGAGAGAGCCGCCAAGCGTTGGTTAGAGTATCCACTGGAGGTCCGGTTGGTAGATCGGTAGATTGATTGATGCATTTGAATGTTAGCGTGCGTGTGTAAAAGCAAATGCAAGCGTGTGAGTTTGGTAAAAGTGGAAGTTGCGCTTCATGAAATGCGCAAATGTAAATACAAATGCAAATACAAAGGAGTTGCTTGCCGTGATCGAAGATGAAGCTCCAAGATGAACATCCAAAACGCACAGACGCTGCTCATCTGCTTGATGTGCAGCGACACTTGTCAACCTTCTGGTTCACTGGGCTCATGATTTTAAAGACTCGGCGACTTTAAGAGGAAAACTTGCCACTGTCTCCGGTTTTAAGAAAGTTTATCCCCTCTTGAAGTTCCAAGCTGATGTGTTGCATCAACAAGCCATTCGAGCATTTGACAAGCGAAAAGTGAAAGCAAAGCCGTCAGAGACTGCCATTTCCAGACCCGCACACTCGCCCCCACGTCCGTCAAAGCAGCCATGTCCAGGCCCATCCGCGAACCCTCGGCGCTCAGCATCTACCGCCCCGGCCTCTTTAACGGCAAAGTGGTGCGTTCCTTAGCGTCCGCCCTCTCCCTGCTATGTGCGCAGCTCGTCGGTTGAACTGGTGCTGATTTGCTTGTGTGTATGTGTGTGTGTGTGTGTGTGAACATCCAACTGATAGGCGATCGTGACTGGCGGTGGCACCGGCATCGGCAAATCCATCGCCCACGAGCTGGCGCTTCTGGGCTGCACTGTCGTCATCGCTGCGCGGTGAGTTTGAATACGTCATGACAACAGCAGCAGCGGATGGCGTTGGCTCATTAGATATCCTGCTTTTGTTGTGTGTCGATCGATAGTAACGCGGAGCGCTTGAACGCGGCTGCGGACGCCATCCGCGCCGAACTCGGAAGCGCGAACCGCAAGGACTCGATTTACACGATCACGTGCGACATCCGCAGCGAAGAGCAGGTGAGTGAACTGCTTTGATACGGAGAAGTGGCATTTTCTTGATGGTGAAATCTTACCTTGAGCACGTTTTGCGAAATGGTCAGGTGAACAACCTGATCGATGAGACCCTCGCCAAGTTCAAGCGCATTGACTTCTTGGTGAACAACGGTACGTACGCATGCAAGCGAAACCAATGTGCCGTAATGTGTCAATAGCCGAGGAGTAACCTAGTTTGGTTTGTTTGATCGTAGCTGGCGGTCAATTCCGCGCCTTGATCTCCGATGTCAAGTTGAAGGGATGGGAAGCTGTCATGCGCACCAACCTGTAAGAATATGCGTGATTTCTATCTTGCGCATGTTGCTTGCAGTGGAATAATGATTCTCACAAGTTGCTTCACTTTACAGCACGGGAACCTTCCTGGTGACGAAGAAGGCGTACCACGCGTGGATGAAGGAGAACGGCGGCAACATCGTGAACATCATCCTGGTCATGGAGAATGGCTACCCGATGATGGCGCACAGTGCTGCGGCGCGCGCCGGTATCCAGAACCTGACCAAGTCGCTGGCTGTGGAATGGGCTTCCTCGGGAATCACCATCAACTGTGTCGCTCCTGTAAGTTTTACGGCTTATTTCACTATTCTCTCTCTCTCTCTCGTTATCTGCTTACTGACTCGCATTTTCGCTTCCAGGGCATCATTTTGTCGAGCGGTGCGGACAACTACGACGGAGGTGCTGCTGTGTTTGTGACCGCTGCCGAGAAGGTCACGACCGCGACGCGTGTGGGCAGCGTCGAAGAAGTGTCTGCGGGCGTGCTCTTCTACCTCACCCCGGCTGCGCAGTACACCACCGGCACGACGCTGCACGTGGACGGCGGCTGGCACTTGATGGGTCCGCTTCTGGATGTTGCGCCGCACAAGAACAACAAGGCGTACGGCACCTGCAAGTTGTAAATGAACAGCATACAAGAGAGAGAGAGAGAGAGAGAGAACGAGGGGAGGGCTTGAAAGCGTCCCCCAGTAGCTCCTGAGGAGAAGAGGCTCTGTGTGTGTAAGAGAACCACAAATGTGTGAATTTTGTTTCAATTGACGCTTCACTGTGGCCACATTGAATGAGGAAAGAAAAGCGTAAAAAAAAACAGCAGTAAAGCGTTCTCCCTTTTACCGCTTAAAACTGCTGTTGACGAAGGCGCTGGCGCTGCTCTTGCTCAAGCGCATCGCGCACGATGACTTTTCCCACGACGTACACGCCGCTCGCCACCATTCCGTACATTGCGAATAAATACGATGCGATCACGCTCGCGCCGCCGACAAACCCGAGCACGATGAACGCCAGCGCGCTGAGCGGATCCGGCTGGTACGAGAACACCATGTTGACGAGGCTGAAGAAGAAGTAGAAGAGCGCACCGAGCAGCCCCGTCGTGAAGTTCGTGAGCGCCACAAAGATCCAATTCAGGATCGTGCTCACAATGTCCTCGTCGCGCGCAGTCATCACGCGCACGATCATGTGGTAGAACGTTTGCTGCTGCGCAAAGATCTTGCCCTTTTCGAACGCACCCCAGAAGCGCGAGCGCACCTCCGCCATGCCGAAATCCGACCAGAGACCGACGTACGCCTTGGCTTCTTTCATCTTCATCTCGCGGATCTCGTCCAGACGGTCCATCTCCTTGTGCCACTTGTCCGCGACCTGCTGGCGCTCTTTCACCTGCGAGTGGTACGGCTCGCGGAAGCGCCAGAACCACACCTTCACTTCGTCCACCTGCTCTTGCGCCTCGGCGTAGTTCGCATACGCTTCGTGGAACTCGGGCATGTTCGCAGCATTCACGACCATCATGTCGTACTTCTCCTTCATCTCTGGCAATGGTGCAAGCGAACACGATGCATCACCCAATCAGATTAGGACCATACATACACTCAATCGCAACGCGGTGCACGTAGCATTACCTGGCGTGACTGTGCGCAGGCCTGGCGCCAGCATCATGAAAAACAGACCGATGAGCCAAAGCACCATCCCCGACTTCACGCGGTTGGACTTCCACGCCTTCCCAGCGAGCGCCTTCACGAGCGCAAGCCCCGGGTCGCCGCCAGCACTACGCGCATGCTGCGGACGGTTCGCCACCGCCGAGTCTGTATTATGATAGATAGTCACGCACAGAAATCACAAGAATTAGCATTGTTATAGGAACTTCTTGAATGTCGCGTGCATCCTTCGCTCCTGCCAGCAATCTCGATGTGCACAGGAGCCCGCAGTAAAGCGCGATAAGCACGGAGAGCTCCTGCACACAGCGGGCATATGGGCATGGGAGGTATGCGCACATATGAAATAGTAAGGCTCACTCACCTCCCGCAGCTGGGTCTCCGTGTCCTGGACGTCGATGCATCTTCTTGGCTTCTTGTGACGTGTCCTGTTCGCTTCGCTTTGATGTTGTTTGCTCTCGAATATCCGCCAAGTCAACCCCCTCACCTTTATTAATAGCACATGAGTCTACTATTCAGAACCATACAGTAGCACTCCATCACTCTTCACTAATTGCAAAAGCTACAAATATAGTCTTCTCAAAGTCAGTATTTACATTTACACGCATGGCTACATCAAGCTGTGAGCTTGATGTAGCCATGCGTGTAAATGTAGTGGAGAGCCATGAAACGCTTCAACGGCCAGCTCTAAATTCTTCCCATGCGATGTGCATATATGCATGCGGCCGAGAGGAAGCGAGAGCCAACACGCGCTTGCTGATGACGCGCGCGCGGTACGGACACTCTCAACACGTACACGCGTGTGTGCGCAGGCGTTGGCTCGTAAAGCCCGCGTGCGCTTGAGAAGTACCCGCTGGCTGGTTAGTCGATCCCACCAATGAGTAACAACGCGTCGTCCAATGGGAAGCAGAAGCGCACAGCTCTGCCCAAGCAGCTGGAGAAGCTCGATGTGGCGCTCGAGCGTGAGAAGAGCGTCAGGGCCAAGCAGACCAGCAGCAAGAAGGTGTCGGCAGCGGCCACGACCACCAGCAACAACAACAATGCGAACGCACCGATGGCACCTTCCTCTTCCCCTGAGACGCGAGACAAGAGCCCAACAAAGCAGCGCAACTCGACCAACAAGGTAGCGGTGACTGCATCTCCTGAAGTCAAGAACGTATCGCCGAAGCGACCTGCGTCTGCGCCTGTCAAGCCCACAGCGAAGAGCGCGGTGAAGCCAGCGAGGACGTCGATGGTTGGCACATCGACACCGACGTCCTCGCCCTCAAAGCAAGATGGAAAGAAGAGCATTGCTGCTGACGATGCGAGTGTCAAACCTATTGAGGTGAAACCCAGGAAAGTGACGCTAAACAGCAGCACTGTAGCAAAACAGAGTGAGGGTGACGATGGAGATGCCGATGGCGCTGCTGCTGGCGGAGGTGGTGGACTGGACGAAGACGAGCCTGCGCGAGGGCACTACGACATCTTCATCCAGACGAGACAGTGCGAAGACGTCTGCTCCAGCCTCGGCCTCACGCTCAAGCACATCCGCAGGATGAAGAAGAAGTACGACGCCATCGACATGTACTGCACGTAAGTCTGCTCTTCTTTGTTGTGTTACAGGCTTCCATAAGCGTAAGAGTCCTCATCTCCTTAATCTGCTTGCTTGTCTAACGCAGCGGAGAGATCACGCAAGCCGAGTTCTTCTTCATGATCAACGAGGAGGAGCGGCCGATCAGCAAGGGCATCTTCAAGTTCGGCAACATCGAGAAGGACCAAAAGTACATCTCGCTCGACCAGTACATCCTCTGCGTCGTGCAGTTCGCGTCGCTCACCAAGCCCGAGCTCTTCCAGTACGTCTTTGACCTGTACGACGACGACCAGTCGGGTTCGCTGGACGAGCGCGAGTTCACGAAAATGAGCAAAGAGCTCCAGAGCAAGCAGTTCTGCTTCCCCAAGAACGTCGAGACCGCGATCAAGATGCTCGGCGGCGCGGACGGCGAGCGGGGTGTCGGTACCGAGGACGGACTCGTGGACATCGCGCAGTTCATGAAGTTCGCGCGGAACTTCCCCGTCGCGTTCTACCCGATCGTCAACATGCAGAAGAATATCCGCGCCGCGACGCTCGGCGAATCTTTTTGGTCGCGGATCGTCGCGTGGAAGCTCAAGATCCAGGAGCTGCTGAGCTACATGCGCCGCGACTACGGCGCGATCCCCGAGATGAGCGTGCGCGAGCGCATCTCGAGCTTCTTCTCCGACGACGTGTTCTACATCCGCAAGCGCGCTGGCGAGCTCTACGCGACCGAGTTGATGCAGCGACGGCTCATTGGGTCTGAAGACTAAACGTCTCTCATTTCTGGACAAGGTGCCGGTACTGGGCTTCGTAGAGTAGGCGCGCTCGCCTGCGCACGCGGATCACCAAGTTCTCTCGATGAAAGACGATGTCAAGGATCTTGGTCTTCCAGTCCACGTCGGGCTGTCGGCCGTGGTTGCGAGCCATGTACTTGAGCATCTGCTCCACCTCCAGCTTCTCGCGGGTCTTCTCGATCCAGTACTCTTCGCCCAGGCTGCCCACACGGACGTTGCGCTGCGTCTGGAAGAGCGGGTAGAACGCGACTCTGTTTTGTCGTGAGAGGCGCTCAAAGTCCTGGAACGCGAGCAGCGTCTGCTGTGACATCAAGTCCCGACTCGACGCCATCTTCTTGGCCGCGATGCTCACATTCTTGGAGAACGCCGAGTGCATCGCCTGGAGCTCCTTGCCGAGCTTCAGGATCTCCGACTCGCCCATGGTGCCCCCCGTCGTGCTGTCTTCGTTGTACACTTGGTAGAAGAACTTGAGCAGCTCCACTTCGCTCAGCGACGCGAACTCACACACGCAGCAGAGGTACTCGTCAAACGTCAGGCGCGGTTGTGAAGATGGGATCTTGGCGAGCCGGAAGATCGTGCGCGTGAGGTTGCGCCGCTCTTCGTTGATGAGGAAGAAGAACGCGGTCTGCGTGATCGTGTTCCCGCAGAATACCGAAGAACAATTAGGTGAGCGGTAGTTTTTAGACCCTCAAAAGTCACAATGCATCAATAACGTACGTGTTCTCGGTGTCCTCGTCGTTGAACTGCTTGCGCAGGCGCCAGACGTCCTTCCGCGCCATGCCCAACCGCAAGCAGAGCGCTTCGACCTCCTGGGTTTCCACCATTTCGCCATAGGGTTTCCCTGACGACGTGCGCCGTGAAGGCTGCTGAGATGCTGTGTTGTCGTCGTCATTGCTGCCGCTGTTGTTATTGTCTGCATCACTGGGTGTTGGGGTCTCTTTGTGGCGTGAAAGAGGTGATCGAGGCGGTCTCTGACTATGACCTTGGGAGGGCAAATACACTGTAGAACCACGCGTCAGCTTTGATTGCGACGATGCCTGCGCATCATTGCTGATGGTAGGAAACTGGTTTGACGACGCGAGTTGGCCGCTTTCTGCTTCTGCCTCTGGTGCGGCGGCTGCTACAGCGATCTTGCGAGGGTTCGCCGCAGTCACTGCTTTCGAGAACCGCGCTTTGCGCTTTGAAGACTTGGGCTGGGGGGGATCGGGGGAGTGCGGACGGGGCTCCAGTTTTCACGCTCTTTCGGTTCTCTGGGCTTATGCTTGCGACAACAGCGATTGTCGGACGTCTTACAGTGTAATGAGTGTTCGTAGAGAGGTGTCAGTAGCGGCGAGATGGCCGCAGATGAATGGCTTGAGATGGCCACTTACCTTGTCGTCGTGAGACGTGATCAAATAGTCCTGATCCCAATGTTTGCGATCTTGTAAGCTGGTAGCTGCGGCTCAGAAGCGCGGAGGGGATCTGGAAATAGGGCGTGAGTGACCAAATGGATGGGAAACCGCGTTGCTTCCTATTTCAAGATCCAGACGCTCATGCTGTCTGAATTTGCGCTGATCTTCCTCATAGAAGTAGTCTCACTTCTTCATTCTTGATGACGGACGAGGCGCTGAACGAGCGATGCCACTGAGAGACGCAGACAACCCCAGCAATTCGCCACCGAAGCCTGAACACAAGGCGAAGAAGAAGAAGAAGAAGAAAACGAAGCCCCACAATGCAGAGAACAACGACGTGAGACCAGCGAAGAAGAATGCCGGCGACAGTCTCGAGAGTGCGAAAATCCGCAAGTTGGCCGTCAAGCAACGATCCACTGGCGAGCTTCAAATGAAGAGTCACATACGCTCAAGAACTCATCTCAGACGCTCTTCATCGTCAACCGCGGTGCTCCCAACCAATGGATACCAGAAACAGCAACACCAAGCAGCAGAGCAGCCAAACGAGCGGCCTGTGATCCAGACGCAAGGTTACTCCACGGATGCTTCTCGAGACCAAGCGCACCGAGCTTCTCTGCGAATCCGTGATGCTCCAGTACCGCCAAGTCGCCCACTTGAAGAAGCTCTTTGACAGCGAGAACGCGTTCCAGAGCGGCGGGATCACGCAGGAAGAATTCTTCACGCTGATCGGCGAGGAGAAGCGCAAGCTCTCGCAGGGCATCTTCGCGTACGTGGGCTTGGAGAAAGACATCAAGCGGCTCAAGTTCGACGATTTCGTGATCTGCGTGGTCACTTTCTCGACGCTCTCGCGTCCCGAGCTGCTCCATTACGCGTTCACACTCTTCGATCAGGATGCCTCCGGTGCGATGGACGAGCGAGAAGTGCGCGAGTTCTGCGGGGACCTCAAGAACAAGGGCTTCTTCTTTGAGAAGAACGTGCAGATCGCGCAGAAGAAAATGGTCGACGGCGACATCAAGCACGGCAAGGCAATGCACGACGGGCTCGTCGATTACCAGGATATCGCGAACGGCAGCACGCAGTTCCCCGTCGCGTTTTACCCGATCTTGCAGTTCCAGAGGAACATCCGTGCGTCGACACTTGGCGAGCTGTTCTGGATTCAAGTCGAAGAGCGCAAGCAGCGCATCGAGGTGCTCATGCACTACATGCGGCTGCACGAGGGTCACTTGCCGCCACTTTCCTTCCAGGAGCGGATCTGCGCGCTTTTCAACCGAGAAGTGTATGGCGTGCGTAAGATCGCGGTCGTCAAGTACACCGAGGAGAAGCGGATATGGGACCTGGAGCGCGAGAAAGCTCGTGAAGCAGGGAAGATAGCTGCAGCAGGAGAACTGGAAGAAATCGCCGAGGGCGAGCACTAACTAACAAAGAAAACGTCACGTGCACAACCACATCTTCCCCCCTCACGACAAACTGAGGTGACCAGAGCAAAATGTTGTTTCGTTTACCTCAAAAACAAGTACGAGCCCAGCAAAACGGTCGCGAAGACTGTGATGATGAGCTTGAGCAGGAAGAGTCTCGAGGCAGCTCTCGACTGCTGAGAGAGCTTTACTTGAGTCACCATGACGCTACTTGCGATGCGCGGCACGCCAGCTTTCGCCCGGACAGTGGTGTCCAGGGTGGTCTTGAGAAAGTCGAGCACGGGCAGAGGCGTCGAGCGGTTGCTCGCGAGCTCAAACACGTCTTGGAACTCTGCAGCAAAACCAGTTTCCAGGTTGGATGCCAGGTCGCACTGTGCGATCAAGGATAAGAAATAAAAAATACAGGTAGATCAGGTCAGTCAGGCAGAATCAAACAACAGGAAGAGAATCAAACGACATCATACCATCGTCACCGAGTTTGCGTTCGAAGAGCCGCTCAACCCAAGGTCGACAAATCGAAGAATCGCGTGGAAGAGCACGTCTGGAAGCGGCAGCAGCACCACGATCGCGTGGATCGACAGGTACGTGCAGGCGATCGTATCGGGCAACCAGTTGCTGGTCTTTGTCTGTGAGGAGCTGCTCTCCCGCGCCGACGAGTTCGCCTTCATCACCTGCTCGAAGAGCGTCGACATCTCGTAGAGCGCTTCGACGAACAGCAGTCGAAAGTTGCGGTCGCGAAGACTCGTCTCCACGCTTTCGCCCGCGAGCGCATTGATGTAGTAGAACGTGCGCAGCATGGTCGTGCCCCACTTCAATGCTACGAACGTAGCAATCACAAATCAAGTGTTAAGAGACCCAGCATCAATTATTTGAATCGAGATTGATGATCCAATTTCATACCTTGGATGTTGCGACGACTGAGCACTTGCAGTCCCGTGCCTTCAAGCATGTCCAGCACGAACAGCGCCTCCACTTTCTCTTTCCTGTCCATGCACAAATTTCCACAGTATTCCCATACTAATAAGCTCACACAGCCCTATTTTGGTGGGTTGATACGCATAGAAATACAACGTACGGCAGGCGCTCGATGTAGTAGCAGCCCTGTGAGAGCGGCGACAGGACGCCCTTGTCATCCTTCACGACCTGAAAGCCCAAGCCGCCGTGCAGCACGATGCTGTCAGCGAACCTAAGAGTAGCAACGCGATACATTAGTTGTCGCCCCATACAAAATCAAGTGCGTTGCATAGAGTTCATGCATTACCCGTGGTCGAGCTGACTCAGCTGCCTCAGCGTCGTCTGGAGACTCACGACAACGCGCTTCGGCTGCTTCTTGTCAGCCTTCTTGATCCTATTATCAGTAGCACAAGGAAGCAGGCGGTTCAATACAAAAGTGCATAGTTACCATTCCAAGGCGCGGTGCCAGCCAGATACCCGTTCTCCGATCCAACACACACACACCTCTTCTGGAGGAACTGCATGCTGCTCGCGGTCGCGTCTGCATCCAGCAGCAAGATCCACACGTGGCACTTCGCGAGCACCTGGTACGCGAGCGTCTCTTCGTACTGTTCTGCGCTCAGTGTCTGCGCGTCGATCACGAGTCTGTCGCTTCTCAGGGCTTTCGTGGCGGCTTTCACGTCCGCGCTGCCAACATCAGCATCACCCTGTTGTTGCTGCTGCTGCTTCTGCGATGGGTCCAATCCCACAACAGACACTTTCTCACAGTGACCGCTCACCGCCAGACAGAGACCGACGTACTTGGCGCTTTGCTCGCCCTCGCGCGACGCAGCGCTCGCGTGGGAGTAGAGCACTGCGACGCGCGGTCGCTGCGCTGCCTCTGCTTCGAGGTCGCCCGCCATTTTAGTTCTTGCTGATTTGACGAGGATGCAAAGTTCGCTCGTTAAGAACAAAACCAGTTTCATGTTCTTATCACTATTTGTTTGTATCTGACAAACAGCTGATAACTGGGAGATCCAACACGCTGTTTGGAAGTACCACCAAAATGTTTATAATAAGGGGTCTATCACTAAATGAAATACAACACGTGAAAACGTTGGGAGATTTAACATTGGTTAAATATTTACACGACACTATTGTTCCCTGGGTTTTCGACTTTTATAAATTACTTTTATGAAAAACACCCTTATTCAAGCGGCCCATTTTCCTTCCTTGAAGTTGCGAGCATTTCAGCCAATCACACTCTCACACTCTAACACTCGTCCACAATTGCCTCTTCCGTGTCGACCTCACCAAGTCAACTCTCAACTCGCAATGGACCAGAGCGAGACGCAATGCAAATAAAGCGCATTTCGCTATTCCGACGCGCCAACGCAACGCAGCAGCAGCCCCCGCTCAGCAGAATGCTCCACCGATTGACGCGCCCCGCCGCCGCCGCCGCCACGCGCGCGGTGCTGCGAGCCCAGACCGCTCGCGCCATGGTACGTGCCTTCTCTCTCTGTCTGTCAGTCCCCTTGTACCCATTCCCTCTCGACTGACAACCGTTCGTGTTGCTTGCTCCTCGTAGTCCTCGTCGAGCAGCTCGTTTGACCTCTACACGCCAACAGAAGAGCACGGCGCGCTCCGCGAGATGCTCGCGAACTTTGTCAAGACCAAGGTCGACCCTCAGGTGCGTGCTCGTTGCCTATCCGAATGCATAGAGCGGTGAAACAGCTGGTGCTGATGTGTGGATGGGTGTTCTCTTGATGGGATTATAGGCTCTGGAGCACGACCGCGAAGAAAAGTTCAACATCGAGCTCTTCCGTGAGCTCGGTGACCTCGGTTTGCTCGGTATCACCGCTCAAGAAAAGCACGTCTTGTTGTCTTTTGATCTGTTCTCGTGTGAAAGATTGATTGAGCGAGTCTCTGACGCCTCCCCCTCTTATTTTTCAGGTACGGTGGCTCCGAAATGGACGCTTTGGCGGCTGTGATCGCGCACGAAGAGCTTTCGTCGAGCGACCCGGCGTTCTGCCTCTCGTTCCTGGCGCACTCGATGCTGTTCGTGAACAACGTCGCCCGCAACGCGTCCGACGAGCAATGCGCCAAGTACCTCCCAGGCGCGTGCTCGGGCGAAAAAATCTGTGGCATGGGCATGAGCGAGCCATCTGTCGGCACCGACGTGCTGGGCATGCGCACCACCGCGAAGAAGTCGGACTGCGGCAAGTACTACATCCTGAATGGAACAAAGTAAGTGTTGCTGTATCGATGCTGCATGCCACAGTTATCAGCGTTGCTAATTAATCGTACCATAACCATGTGTTCAGGATGTGGATCACCAATGGCGCTATCAACGACACTGAATTGGGCGACGCGTTTCTGATCTACGCGCGCACGGGCAACTCGGGCAAGGCGAAGGACGACTTCTCGTCGTTCATTGTCGAGAAGGGCTACGAAGGTTTCTCGCTCGGCCAGCGCATCAAGGACAAGTGTGGCATGCGTGCGTCGAACACCGCCGAGCTTGTGTTTGAGAACGTCAAGGTGCCAGTGGAGAACCTGGTCGGGCGTGAAGGTGGCGCGGTGCTCTGCATGATGCGCAACCTGGAGATCGAGCGCGTGACGCTGGCGGCGATGAGTCTCGGCATCGCGCGCCGCTCGATCGAAGTGATGAGTAACTACGCCAAGGAGCGCACGGCGTTTGGCACCCCGCTGAACAACTTTGGCCAGATCCAGAAGAACATCGCGGAGTCGTACGCCGAGTACATGGCTGGCCGTGCGTACGTGTACAACACTGCCAGGTGTGTCCACTGCTTTTTGATTTGATGAAGTGCATTCCTTGATTAACTCCCACAGTGTTACTAACTTTGATCCCATGTTGTGCTGATGGGTTGGACCAATCAACAGACTGTTGAAGCTGGACAGCGTGGGCAACCGCGTCGACACTGACGGCGTGAAGCTCTACTGTGGCGACATGGCGAAGCGCGTCGCGGACCGCGCGATCCAGACGCTCGGCGGCTACGGCTACGTGGGCGAGTACAATGTCGAGCGCCTCTGGAGAGACTCGAAGCTGCTCGAGATCGGTGGCGGCACCAACGAGTCGCACCACAAGAACATGGTGCGCGACCTTGCGACCCGCGACCGCATTTAAACTGCCGGCTACGTACTAGTCGAAGAAGAGCATCTTGATTAAGCCGCGACGTAAGCAACAATGAATGAGCTTTCAAAATGACGACACTGCTCTCTACTGTATAGGAAATGTGGAATTGAAGACGCGGATTGACAAGTTCGTGCCAGCACTTGCCAGGTCAGCATCTCTCTCTCTATAGGAACCAAGTTGAAGTGGATGACGTGGCGAACGAATTCCAAAAGCGTGGAGTCTGAAGGAACAAGGCGCATCCTCAAGAAACACGACAACCAATACACGGCGCCGCCAGCAACACACCTCTTCCAAAGAAGTGATAGACTCCGCTACAGGCACCGCAAGCAGGTGAGTGGTTGGATCATTGCTCTTGGGCCACAAGATCGCGATCCATGCAATCAGACGAAAGATCGCATTTGGGTTTCCAACCTCAGAGTTGGTGAACGGGTAACATTGAGGTTTCGGCGGCGGGCCTGTACCCGTGAAACCCGCGACCACATTCCGAATCAAAATGCAGCCAAACTGGTTGAGAGTAAACCCGCGGGCTTGGGTGGTTTCGTTCTCTCGTTTGAAGCCGTTCGGTTGGTTGGTCGGGAAAACGCTTTTTGAATGTCAGGAGACATTCAGTGTGATTTCACAAGTGGCTTCACTTTCGTGCTCTCCATTTCCCCACCAGCACTTTCGCAGTGTGCGTGGCGCTCAGACAAGCAGCCGAGAGACACCTCTTGCCATGGCCACCACAGTACGCGCAATACGCGAGTGGGCGTAAACCAGCCAGCCCTCCTCACCCAACACTGCCGTCCAAGAGCGTAACCTTTGCCGTAACCATCAGTTTGGTTTGCAGTTTTTACGGATTGTACCGTTGTAAAAAGCAAAAGTTCTGGAAGGTGTACCACTTTTTACGCGGTTTCCCGCTCGTAAAAAGGGGAGCGCCAGATCTGAAAGCCCACAATATGACGCAAACCTTGGCAGTTGCATATTCAGCTATGCAAATAGTCAGACTTGGGTCAGCGCGGGTAGGGTTTTGTGTTCCAACTGCTTGACCCCAGTGTTCGCCAGAAAGAAAACGTCGGTCGGCTGGTCGGCAAGTATTAGTTATGGGAGGTAAAAACCTCTACGAACGCATGTTTCCAGAGAAAGAACCCACCCGAGGTTTTTGAGGTTTTACATCGAGGTTTTATGAGTCCGCGTGATGAGGTTTTTCGGCCTGGAAGTTTCTTTTTTGCTCTTGAAAGTTGAAACCGAACAATGTGCAAATCCCTTACAAAGACCAAGTGTAAGTACCACCACTGTACTGCTCAGCATGTGTGCAAACTCCTTACAAAGACCAAGTATAAGTACCACTACTGTACTCCCCTCCACCAAACCCTAAACACCCCATTTCCCAAAAAAACCACTCGCGCGCGCTATTTCATTTTGGATATTGGAAGGCGAGTGAGAAAGCAAAGC
>JAADVK010000075.1:0-55609 GCA_023334975.1 Globisporangium sylvaticum
CGCACCTACCTCACGAACCCACGAATCCCAACCCAGTGGAGCAAAGACAAGCTGCAGATCGCAATTGATGTGATTGAAGCGCTTGTGTACGCGCACTCGTTTGCACCTCCGCTTGTGCATCGTGACGTCAAGTCTCGCAACGTGCTGCTGAACACTGCGATGCAAGCCAAGCTCGCGGACTTTGGTGTCTCTCGCGGTATCGCTCAACGCAAGATCCAACGACTACCTGCGTTGGTACCCCAAGCTGGTTGGCTCCTGAGCTGATCGTCGGCAATCACAGCAAAGGACCAGCTGCCGACATGTATTCATTCCACGTGCTGCTGTCAGAGCTCGATAGCCGCCAGATTCCCTACGCAGACATGCGAGGGTCCGCTCGCAATCAACTTGCCCAGGTTGCTCTGCTCCAGGAGGTGGCCACTTGTGAACTAAAACCACAAATGAGTGCGGATTGTCCAGAGGCGGTCGCTGGGGTCGCGAACCTCAGCTTCCCGCTAAACCCCGCGGGTCGTCCAGAAGCAACTCAAGTCGCGTGCAAACTGCGCACGTTCAAGAAATTCGATGATAACTATTTTACACTTGAAGGCGGCACACCACAGCAGCGCATGCCAGTGGTAACGCGTGTGTTTTGCTTTCCTTAAGTTTGGGCGAAGGATTCCGAATCGATGAACCACCTCCCTAACCCTTGAAAGTGGATGAAGGAGCTATTGTCGCGAAAGAATTGATTCTCAGACGTCGAGGTGGTTTTCATTTCCTCAGTTCTCTAATCGATATGACTGGTGATCGAGATTTTCGTGACGTTGATGAAAGGATCTTAACCTGCGACCCTTGTGATTGATGTCGTGGATCTCAATCCGGGTATCTCTTGACTTGTGGCTGGTCCAAAAAGCGACCAGCCCAATCGAAACTCAACTTGAAGGTTGCTTCTGACTAATAAAAATGCAACACGTTGGCCAAAACGAAGAAGAGATCATCCGGCCTGTGCGTCTCCGAAGTACCCATTGCATTGTTGCGAATGAACATTTTATACTGCGCACTTGGCTTTCTAATGTTGTTGTTTGTTTGAAGGGATTACGAAAGTTAGCATCTACCCGCATACAGCCGAGCACCAGAGATTCAGCGTCACTCGCGTCTATGTTCTTCGATGATATTTCCATCATCATCACACTCGCCAGGACGAGCTGAGTTGTATATTCAACTGGCTGTAGATTTGATGTATGGTTGGTATCCTGGTGATCGCATGAGCAATAGAAATGAATGATGAAAGGAAGAAGAAAAGAAAAGTTGAAAGCAAAGTGGTCATCGCAACCACTGCCCCATCACGATCAAATGTAAAGGCCTCTCCCGTCGACTTCCAGAACGTGCGCAGCGCGTACGCCACTTCAGCAGCGGGCGGGCGGTCCGCGGGGTCGAACGACAAGCAGCAATTCGCGATCTCCGCGATCCTCTCTGGGCAGTCAGTGCTCATACTTGACTTCAGTTCGCCAGTCGCGATCTTCTGCAGAAGGGCAACATCCGGCAACTTCTGTCCATTCGCACCTCTCACGTCCTCGTTGGGGATCTGGTGGCTGTCCAGCTCGGAGAGCAAGGCTCCGAATGAGAAGGTATCTGCAGCTGTTCCGTCAGTGCCGTCCCCAACGATCACCTCCGGCGCCAGCCAACGACCGGTGCCGACGCAGGTGGTCATCGTATTCTCGTCCGAGCGGTAGCGGGAGACGCCAAAGTCCGTCAGTTTCGCTCGCATCTCCGCGTTCAGCAGCACGTTGCGGGACTTGAGGTCACGGTGCACCAGTGGCGGGTTGAACGAGTGGACGTACACGAGCGCTTCAGCGATGTCGATGGCGATCTCCAGCATGTAAGCGTACCACTGCTTTGGAAGAGCTGGGTTCAAGAGGTAGGTGCGCAGGTCGCCGTTCTCCATGTACTCGAACAACGCTTGAAGATCGGTCTCGCAGGTCCACGCAGCCCCGACAAACTCGACGATGCGTGGGTGGTTCAATGTTGCCACGAGCTTGATTTTGTCAATGAAGCCCTGAGTCCTCTGGCGGTTGATTTGGTCAGAACGAAGTCTCTTGGACGCGAGTTTTCGGGATCCATAGTACTTGACGAGCCAGACGTCGCCGAAGGCACCACTTCCGATCTTCTTGATGTCCTGAAACTCGTTTGCATCCATTTTCGCTGCCAGCATTATGGGATCGCTCCGCAGCGATGGCACGGTTTTCAGGACCTCCTGGGCGGTCGCCTTGCCCGTTTCAGCGTCTAACTCTGCTCCCCCCTAGCTGTTCTCGCGTCGGCTCAAGCTCTTTCTCCAGTAGACAAACCCTGCGATGGCCCCAACGGCGACTACAGCGGCCGCACCACCGAGTACAGACTTGATTTTGCTACGGGGAGCCGAGGTCTCGCTAGGCGGAACTGTCGACGGAGCAACGGCTCTGATGGTATCTGAATTTACCCCCGTACCGCTTCGGGAACCCGCGCTGGTTGGATTGGTTGATTCGATCTGTCGTTTGGTGGGCACAGTATCGTCTGGGTTGGTATTCGGATCCCAGAGGGAAATTATTTCATAGCTCCCTTCGCTATTGCTGGTCACAAAAGGATCAACGGCTTCGAGGGCCCGCGCCGGCGCAGCTGATGATATGCAGCTGCCACTGCTGCTGCCCGCTGAAGAAAATGACTCCGCTAATAGTTCCCGGGTCCCCTTAATGGCTTGAAGGTCTGCTTTGGTTTCAGTAATGCACACAGCGAAGCCGTGCACGTGTGTCTTCTGCGAATCGCCGCAATCGGTCTTGAATGCGTCTGTGTCGGCTGTGAAGCTGTCCAGTGCGATGAGGAATCTTGCCTGCGTGGTTGTCAGCGTCACATTTTCCAGGTTGTTGGCGGTCATGTGCCTAGGTGTGGCCAGTCAAAGATTTCCACACATACAAACATTTGTTAGAAATGGATGTTTCGCAAAGGGAAATGTGATAGTGATCAAAGCAACTACGTACAGCTCTTGCAGATTGGTGTGCTTGAAGATGACGAGCGGGATTTGCGTCAAGTTGTTGTCGGCTAGGTTTCTACATTGAAAGACCAAAAGATGTCATCGCCAGCTGCCAACAGGAATGGTTGATTGAGGAGCGCGTACTTACAGGTAGACGAGACTCGGAAAGACGGCATCGAAACTCTCCAGACCGTTGCTCGCAAGCGACCTGCGGGATGCCACATATCAGTTCCGGCACTCTAATTCAAAATGCAAATATCAAATATAGTTTCCTTGGGCACGTACAATGTCGTCAGCTGGCTCATTTCGTGACTGGAGTCGACTTGGGATATGTAGTTGTACGAGAGGTCTCTGAGCAGCGAACAGACAAATACACGAGCACGAATTTATAGATTTGATCCAAGTGGAATTCCAAGTACCCTCACATGGCAAAAAACAAAATAGAGAGGACTTACAGATCCACGATGGTCTTGAGTTGGGTGAGCTCGATCGGAAACTCCCTGAGAATGTCGTTTTCGAGCCATAGTTGCTGGAGGCGTGGTGGGAACTTGGCCACGAGCGTACTGACCACTCCCGGCCGTCGACGAAGAACGAGGTTTTGAATGCCGCTGCGACTGCCGCTAGCGCGATGCGTCGAAGCAAACCTCGCGCTCGCATTCGTATGGACGTACGTCTGTCGTATTGTCCACCGCAATTGTCCTCAGCACTCCATGCAAGCGCGGGAACTGAAATGGCGAGAGCAAGCGCACACAAGCGGGTGCACTGGACTGGACGAGACGCGCTAGGCCCTCCCAAAAACGGTTTCAAAGGGACTTCGTGAGTTTGCTTTTGTGGCTCCCGCGTGGCCAAAGTGATTTGAATCACTTTTTCAATTTCTGGCGTTGCGAGCCAAAAATCAGATTTCATCGAATCGAATCCGGTTTGATTAACCTATCGTAATTAGAATACTATAGCGTGCCACTGCATTCAACCTTTCAACTTTACAGTGCCTCCCTGTCTTGCACCCTCATTCGAATGTCAGATGGTAAGGCAGTGAGGGTGCCTCTCCTCGACAAAAAGCCGAAACTCAACACACTCACAGTTTCTTCCGAAGGCCGGTATCATGACCCGTATGCGCGGCAATGTTTGCTACCGACTCACGGCGCTCGCAGCTTTATCTGCATCAGTGGCGCATGCCCAGCAGCGCGCGGTGCCCGCCAAGACGCTCTTGTTTGACTGCGGCAGCGCCTGCGTATCCTGCGAGCTGTGCATGCTCAAGGCTTCCTCGCCACCTTCGTCGTGCGTCCTCGAGTGCTTTGTGATCAACTGTTCGAACCGCAGTGCGTACCCAGTGTTCACGTTCGAGATTACTGGCAGAGAGGCTTCTTCGACTTCGCCTTTGGCGTCAAAGAGCCATGGCCAACTCACCAAGGTCGACACGATGAAGCCCCCGAGCACTACCACCGACGTGTACGTTCACAGCACATTTCCTTGACAACCTGAACCGTAGTGACTTGGGTTTTTACTTCTACGTCGTGATGTCTACTCGTAACAGTATCCTCCAGGGCGAGAGCTACTTGAGTGCAACAATCGAGTTTGCGACCGACTTTCTAGCGGAGAGCACCCAAGTGACAGAGCTGCGCATACTAAACCTCAACTTGCCGCAGACGATCAACACGCTCCCGTCAGGCCTTCCTCTGAGTCTCCAGCAGCTTTGGCTCAACAAGGAAACATCAAACCATTCCCAGAAAGACTCGCCAGGCTGGCAAACCTCGAATCGCTGTAAGTACTACCGCTTGGATTAATGTTGCCTCCTTGGAGTGCTTTATCATTGTCTTAACGTTGCGCTTTATGGAATCTTTGTTGTTTTTCATTGACACTACTCGGCTAGTGTGCTCACAACATACGATATCTTCAGGTTAATCAGAGCCACACACTCAGTACCCTCACAGCATTGTAAGTGAAAAATCACACCATTTGTACAAGCTTGAAATCGGGACAACTGGAAGACTGACCTAATTTCTTCGTGTCCACCCACCCAGACACTTGAACACCAACCAAATCTCGTCGTTCACGGCGGGGTACCCGAAACTCGCGTATTTGTAAGTACCCAAAACGTGAGTTCCGTCTGTCATAAACTTCCCGCACTAATCGAAACACTGCATACGTCTCTCAATACCGTCAGAAACCTCGACAACAACAGACTGCCCCAAGTTCCACCAGCCATTGCAAAAATGGTGAACCTCAAATTTCTGTACGTACCCTTGCGTTTACTTTAGCATTCACCTGGTCGTTTCTGAATCTTAGTGCTTCCTCTCGTATTGGTGGCACTCGATATACCTCACAGGCACCTCTCAGGCAACACCATTTCCGAGTTCAAGACTGAGCACGTTGTCGAAACCATCGAGACACTGTACACACGGCACTGATCTTGCCGCTTTTGAGGATGTAGCATTTGTTTTGGCAACTACCTCACATTATTTGTGTACTGTGCGGTTTTTAGCGGGCTTTCTCGGACCAATTTGTGCAGCTTCGAAGGGTATTTTCCCAACCTCGTCTCTCTGTAAGCCCCACCGCTTCTACTCAATTTCCCATACCAAAATCCAGGTGTCGTCATTGACTCGACTGTTTATCGTTTATGTAGGATCCTCTCCGACAACTACTTCGAGAAATCCCGCCGGCCATCTTCAACCACACCACCCTCGAGGAGCTGTACGTGTTCGTTTGGAGTATTAACCAATCTTGCGTAACCAGTTTCTAGCAAATACTCTAATGGGTCTTTCATTTGTTTCTCGTGTTGTGAATTTCAACGCAGGTACATTCATCGCAATCCGTTCTTGGCGAACCTGACGCTGACCAACGAACAAGCGAATTTTATCTATACGCTCAAGAACTTCACGGCCAGCACGGGCATCTTCAGCGACGATTGTGACATCTCGCAGCAAATTCAGATGCAAGGATTCGCCGTGTGTATCACTGGTGGACCACTCAATCTCGAAGCTATCCAGAGACCACGTCCTCAGGAAACAACAACTCCGCCAGCCACCAGCAGGGTCGACAATGGGAGTTCGTCCTCCCCAGAAAGCGACCAAACATCAGACACCTCCAGTGAGACGAGGTCAGCAACGAGCAATACGGCAGGAATCCTCCTGGGAGCTGCCGCGGGTGTGGTTGCGATACTGCTCACCGCTGGATTCATACTACTCCGAAGGAGATTGAAGACCACCGGGGTGTCCGGAGTTGCAACAAATTCTACCGGAGCTTCTTCTGGAGACAAGCACGCGCTTATGTCACTTTGGGACGATCCAGATCTGCTCACTGTGAAAGTGAGCGCTGATGACATACGAGACGCCCAGAAGATCAACCAAGGAGCATTCAGCGAAGTCTGGCTTGTTAATTACCGTGGTGCACAGCAACTTGCATCAAAGCGAATCCGAGACGTGTCGAGCAAAAGCATCCAGCAATTCATAGACGAGATCAAGCTCGTCGCGACATTGAGCCATCCTCGAATTGCCGAATTTGTGGGGGCTGTGTAGACCAACGAATTTGATCTGCAGGCGCTGTTCGAGTACATGGAGGGCGGTGATCTGCGCTCGCATCTAGTCAATGAACACACAACCCGATCGTGGACACTCGAGAAGATCCAGATCGCTATCGGTATTGCGGAAGCGCTCGTATATGTGCATTCTTTTTCACCGCCACTGGTGCACCGCGACCTCAAATCTCGCAACGTGCTCCTGAATTCAGAGATGCGAGCCAAACTCACAGACTTTGGCGTGTCGCGCTTCCGGTCGGAGGAGAACACGATGACTGCCGGAGTGGGGACAAGCAAGTGGCCAGCGCCAGAGGTGATATCCGGAAATGGCGACTACGGTCCAGCAGTGGACGTCTTCTCGTTCGGCGTAGTGCTCTCGGAGCTTGACAGTCACCAGATCCCATACGAAGACACGCGAGGTGCGAACGGGTACGAACTGCCAGAGGTGGCGCTGCTGCAGCTGGTGTCGACGGGGGAACTGAAGCCGAGTATGAGCGCCGATTGTCCCGAGAAGGTCGCGGAGCTGGCAAACCGCTGCTTTGGGCTGAACCCAGACGATCGTCCCACGGCGCTTGAGCTCACGTTCATCCTGCGCACGCTCAAGAAGAACCTCGTTGTCGTTTGAAGTGCCTCGGTCTGTCCATGCATTTGTGGCGCAGAAGTCCTCTGTGGAATCAAGTGTTTCTTAGGAATTTTGTTAGATGTGCTCGGCTAAACTTACACCCTACCATGGAAACTCTGGTTTGTAGGCTCTCCGTTTTCGAATTCGAGTACCGAGAAACTGAAGGTAAAAGACCACACTTGGTGGACGCATTTTATGAGATCGAAAAGGGTCTCCCCCAAACTCCACGTGGGCGACAACAGACTTCGGCCGTTGCACGACTATCTGGGAATGGTAGCACCAAAGAGCGATGTCTCCTACGCATTCACTGAGTGAATGCTTTGGTGTTGTGTTCATATTCCCAAACAAGTACGTGATCACAGTTGACACTTTTCCCCACTTTCTATTCCCCCTGACCATGGTCGCAATGAGAAGAGAGATGGAGGCTCGTTTATCCGACTCGAGAAGTCATCAAATCCGTGGATTGATACAACCAGCAACAGAAACTTGTTATCGCCACAACCATCTGCATTACTATCTCTGCGCCATCTCCGCCGGGATCAAGCTTTCGGCCATCTGGTGCATCGAGTCGAGGTTCTGGAGGAACGAGCCGAGCACGAGGTCCGTGAGCACGCCCACGTGGCTCGACTGGGTCTCCGATACAAAAGATTCGCCAGGAAAATTGCCGCTTACATCTCCATCACCGCCACCGTGACCGAATGCTGTCGCCATGTCCTCCTCCAGGGTGGTCATCTCTCAACCGGCACGCGCTCGCTCTCAATGCTGGTGCTTGTGTGCTTGTTGTGCAAGCGAGTCTTCCGTCCATCTCAACTCAAACGGTTTTAAAAGACTATGACTCATTTTGGCTGGTATATTCTTGTATTTTGACAATACTCTTGATGACAATATCCCCAAATGCATTTGCTTGAGCTCTTGTTAAAAACCGGTATTCTCCAAAAACACAAACCAGATAGTGAAATTATCGAGTGAGCATACTGGAATAACTAGGCGAAAACACCTTTTTGTCTTCATAAGGCAAAACATTTCCAGGTAGAAATCTCCAAGATGAGCTTTTGATTTGGGGAACAACAGGCTCAAAAGGCGTTTTGAAACACCCACACAAACAACAGACCAAAGCCAATTGGTTGCCTTTTGCGTTCAAAGACAGACCGACAGACAGCAAGAGCCATTTCCTGATCTTCCAAGCGCGCGCGAAAATGGCGGACGACAAACCAACAGGTGCGCCCGCCTCCGTGCTTCTCTCTGCGCGGGCTAACACCTCTCTGTCTGCATTACGTGTGCTGTGTGCTAATGCTCTCTCTCTCTCTCTTTTGTCCTGTTGTAGAGTTCGAGGCTGAAGTGGCGGCAACGGAAGAGCCTTCAGAAAGCAAGGTGAGGGAGGAGTTGGCGACGCTTGCGTCAGCGTCATGCATTTGTATGTGTTTTGGCCACTGTGGCTAACACGATTGGCTTGTCTAATATGTGCTGCAACTACTGTTTGCTGCTTACAGGACGTCCAAGCCCCATCCGATGAAGTTGCGGTTGAAGACAGCAAGGCGATGACGGAAGATGCTGCCGACTCTGCCGAGCCACCAGCAGCATCCGCAGGTGCCAAGGGCACAGACGACGACGCCAAGGACGCGAAGGACGCGCAGCAGAGCGCTGAGCACGCACAGGCCAAGGTGGAAGTGCAGGCGCTGCCGATCCGCGCGTACCTGGACCAGACCGTCGTGCCGATCCTGCTGCAGGGCATGTCGGCGCTCGTGAAAGAGCGCCCCAGCAACCCGATCGAGTGGCTAGCGGCGTACTTGGTCAAGAACAACCCGCAAGGACCCAGCGCTTAGAGGCGAATGAACAAAGCGATCATTACGCACACAAGCGGCGAGGGGCGTGCGTAAGTGACTCTTGGTTTGAAAAGGCGCTCGCACTAAGTTAAGCACCACCAGAGCAGCAGCAGATCGAAACAAGAGGCGGGCAGAGAGGACGCATTGAGGGGCACAAGGCGCCAGAGTTTTAACACACAGACAGACAGCAGATGCGATCTGTTGCGCATGATTAAATGACAATGGATCCATCTCGTTTTCATTTTCTCCTTCTTTTTCCCAGTGTTGTTTCTCTTTATTTACTTTTCTTAATATTGGTTGGGTCGTGGGTCGTGGACTCTACCAGTATTGCCAGACGAACGAAACCATTTTGTTAGACGGACGGACGCGTGCTATCTACCTAGGTATCTCAACAATTTAGTCGCCTCGGCCACCGCCACGACCACCAGGAGGACCAGGAGCTCGTCCTCCGCGTCCACCGCCACGACCGCCGCGGTATCCGCCGCTGCCTCCTCGTCCGCCTTCGCCACGTCCGCCGTATCCGCCTCGGCCGCCTCCATATCCTCCTTCACCACGACCGCCGCGACCACCGCCGCGTCCGCCGCGCGAGCTGTCGCCTCTACCTCCTACACCACTGCGGCCGCCGCGACCACGCCCTCGGTTCGATTGACGGTCTGTCATACATAGATACATAGATAGATAGGATCGAACAATGTTAGCCACCGCGAAAAATGAGCTGTGTATGATCTGTTTTTGTTTGGAAAGTGTATGGTACGCACCTCGCTTGGAGAAATCGTCTTCTTGCACCATGTCGAGGATCTAAACGAGCATGAGAACGAGAATTTACGCATGGACATACACATACACAGTGAGTAAACCCGCATGGTAGCAATATACTGTGTCCCAATAAGACGCAAGGCGGAAGCTCCGTAGGGATCTTCTTACATCGTTGGGGACGCGAATGTACTTGATCGTGTTGCCGCGGATATAACACTCAGGCATCTTCCAAAAACGATCGCCATCCTACATAATACCACAAACAACCCACAAGGAGGACGCGTCAATGTATGGGTAGATCATCGCCTGGCACATCAAAGAGCCTCCTTCTGCCAATATGCCTGTAATAGGCGTCCTTGACTGGGCTGTTGGGGACGTGGATTCGTACCTTGGACGTGCAGATCACTTCGCGCAGGTTCACGTTCATCCAGGTGTCGCAGTTCACCAAGTGGCCGTTGTACGTGTCGCCGTTCTTCAGCTCCACTAGCTACAATCACACAGTAACAACAGCATCACCCACACCACGCACTATTAGCATTCCATTCGCCTCATTGTAAGACAGCATCTTCGATACGTCTGTGACAGCAAAGAGCGCTTTTCGTGAGATCGAATGAATGACGTACCATCGGGTGGCCCTGCGCCGTCTTCAGCAGCGACAGAGGCAGCTAAGTAGACACAAAGAGAGAGATACACACAAGGCTGTTAGCTACTATACACGCTCATACACATACAGCCGCTGGCCCCAGTCAGCCAGCCACACCCCCACAGCGAGCGCCATTACCATCTCTCTTCTCTTTATCGTTCGCTCTTCCTTTGAGTATTTGGGGATCCGCCCTGCCGCTTTTTGTGAGCGAGTTTGAAAGGAGTGAAGGTCCCCAATGAATGTGGACCACTTTATTTTTGGAAGCTTTTCAGCAGCAAGTGGTGTGGGACACGTAAGCCGCGGCTGTTGGCTGCTGCAGCTGCCGCTCCCCATACAAAAAGCAAAAGCGGCAGTCAGTCAGTGAGAGAAAGAGAGCGAAGGTGGGAAAAGCGCGCGAATGCATGCGCTCATTCATGCGTGTCTTTATGTGTGGGGATGACTGTGTGGTGGTGTGTATGGAGCGACGTGCACATGTGCGGTTGATTGCATGTGCCTCTGTGTGTGTGCATGTATGACACCTTCATGCGCTGTCTGCGTGTGTGAAAGTGTTCGTGAATGGGTGGAAAACTATCCGTCCATTTAGGTTCTTTTTTCTAATGGCGTGTTTGTGTGTCTGAAGACCGCGCAAGTGTGTATGCATGTAAACCTGTCGTTCATCATATCGATCGTCTGTTCATTCTTGCTAACATGCCGTGTGTTGCTGTTACTCGTGTGTGTGTGCAGCTAGTCACCCCGTAACGAATCAAAAGCACCATGTCGGACGAAATCCCAAACGACGCTGCCAACGCTGGCGAGGACAAGAAGAAGGCCGAAGCCATCACCATCCGTGTGAAGGACCAGGTGCGCGTCCGCAATGCTTGTATAGGTGTCGTTGTGTAGTAGTATATATGCGTACTAAATGCTGTCGTTATGATCGTTCTTCTCTCTCTCTCTCTCTCTCTCTCTCATTCAACACTAGTCTGGCGAAGAAACGTTTTTCAAGGTGAAGCCAAACACCAAGATGGAGAAGATCTTCAGCGCCTACGCGCAGCGCAAGGGCGTCCCCGTGTCCGCGCTCCGATTTCTGCTCGACGGCACGCGCATCAGCGGCGACCAAACGCCAAAGATGGTGCGTCCACTTCCATCTCTTCTATCTGCACTGCTTGTTTGAATATGGGAGTGTATTCATAATGTTTCTCTTTTGTTTTGTGTGAATGCGACAGTTGGAGCTGGAAGACCAGGACCAGATCGACTGCGCGCTTGAGCAGGTCGGCGGCTTTTAATTGCGCCTTTGGACGAACAGATGCATGCAGAGAGAGAAAGAGAGAGAAGAGAGAGCACTGGCTGCGTACAGCAGACAGCAGAAGAGCAGTGGCGTGAGTGAGAAGGCAGCCTGGTGCGGATGGATATAAGCAAACTGGAAGAATGCATTTATTCTTTTTTGTTGGCTACGTGTGTGCGTGTGTGTGTGTGTGTTCTTCTTCTGGCTGTGGCTTTTACTACTGCTACGTTGTTATTATATTGTCGAAATGTCTACTTCATGTACGGGTGCTTGCGGAACCAGGAGGGCGGGTCCACGGGGATCGTCACGAGGTCCGTGTCGAAGAGCTCGATGAACTGCTCGTTCTGCAGCCGCACTTTGCTGCCGGCGAAGCGCCGGTACTCCTCAAAGATGGACGACAGGTGCCACTGCTGGATCTTGCGCAGGCAGCCCACTACCGCGCCTTAACGTACGAACACACGCAACACAATTATACAATTATACAATTATACACAAACAGTCAGTCCTTGCATTTTAATCAGCCACACACACAAGATTGGCGCATGGATATGAAGGGCGAGCATAGCGGTACCAGTGCGGTCGCGGCCGAGATGGCAGGTGATGTAGAGCGGGTAGTTGGCGCGGTCGAGGATGATGTCGAGCGCCGCGAGCACGGTCTCCTCCGAGAGCGGCTCCCAGGCCTTGCGCCGGCTCTCCATGCGCGTGTTGCCGCCCAGGTAGATGAGCTGGATCTCCTGCTCCTCGACGAAGCTCTGGAACTGCGGGTTGGGCTCCTCGAGCGCCAGGTACACGATGGTCTTGAGGTTCAGGCGCTCCAGGAAGGGGAAGTTGAGCTCGTTCGGCTGGCCTGAGCGGTAGAGGTCCTCCTCCACCATGCCGTAGTTCACCGGCGGGATGAAGTACGACATCCTGGCGCCAGCTTCTCCTTCTGCTCTTGCGCTGATGTGCTAGGAGATGATGGCAGGCAGATGGCTCAAAGTAAGGCGTTGGCGTTCAGAATCTCTTTCAACCGCCAATCGGATACTAGTATTAGAGACAACTTGCTATCGGATAAAGGGAATTTTGTTGCAAGGAACACTCTTTTGCAATTTACAGGGCATTGCCATGTCTCTTTGATAATAGGGCAACATTACTGTCATGCACATGTTTGAAGCGACCAAACTTCAATCTCGAAGCGTCACGCCATTTTACTCAAGCAAGCCACATTGCGAGAGAGCCAACAGCTTCGAATATGGTGGGCGTGCTCGTGTGCAAGTGAGCTGGAAGGAGAGCGTGATCCCGCTCGTGGAGAAGTGCGAGACGTGCATCTTCACGTTCTTTTGAGCCAGTGACAGAATCAGAGAGAGGAGCGACGAAGAGTGAGAGAAGATGAATCCTAGCAATGTAGATCAAGATGACATGTTCTACAGCACTAACACGTAACAATGTATCAGAGAGAAGCGAACTATTCAATCAAGCCGATGATAAGATGACGAGTTGCTAGCGTCAACTTAGAGTGGACACATTCACACTTGGTCCACCCAGCCGACCGAGCTCAAAGTCTTTGCTGCTGGGAGTGGAAAATGGTTCATTCGAAAACTACCCATTTCCACTATGAAGTCTCGAGAGAACGTGAACTGAGCGTGCGCTGATGATTCAGCTCTTGTGTTCTGAGTGAAGTCTCTGCTCTCCGTCACCCCACGCTGCCTGCCACATGATATTGCCCAGGAATACACTTCCCAAGCGACTATTTTTGAAGTTTAGCCCAGTCATTTCTCTCCAGATGCGGATGGAAATGGTCATCTAGAGCTCCATCTTGGACTTGCCTTCCATCGAGATCGATAGAGCGAGCACTCACTCACACGCAGACTCTCGACGCAAGCCAGGAGTATCACGAGCTTCCTCTCTCAAGATGGCGGCGTTCAACAACATCCCCGCGCGATCCCGCGAGCAGCGCGTGGCGCTCCAGGACAAGGAGCAGCGCGAGAAGGAGCGGCTGCGCCAGCGCAAAGAAGGCTTCGTGCGCATCGACACGTCGGCCACGGGCAGCGCCATGCTCGTGTACAACCCCAAGAGCCGGGGCTTCATGTCGGACGCCGACCGCTTCCACTCAGACACGGCGGGCGAGGAGCGCGCGCACCGCGAGGAGCACAACGCGCGCGTCAAGACCCACCAGGAGCGCCGGCGCTACGACGGCGTGCAGCGCGAAACCAAGCGCTGGAGCGACATGGACGTCGCGAGCGCTGCGGACGAGAAAAAGTGGCAGGCGATCCGCCAGAGCGGCGCCAAGGCGCTGCGCAACAAAGGTGGCGAGGCGTTCAACCCGATCACGCTCCAGTACAACGACGGCAAGGACGGGCTGCGTCTGCAGGCGGCCGACCAGGCCGTCAAGCACCGCGCGGTCGCGCGCGGGCATCAACCCGATCACGGGCGAGCCGCTGCGGAGAATCGCCATCCAGGACCTGCTGCCGCCACCGCAATAGTTAAGAACAGGACGCTATAGCACACAGGCGCAAGGTGATAAGGACACAATCACAACACACATTTCTTCATTCTCATATATGACGATACCTCATGTTTCTTCCGACAGTGGCTCTCCTTGCTTGCTGCGTGCCTTGTGTTCTTGAAATGTCGGACGTGCATGTGGTTTGGATAGATAGCCGCTTCTTGTCTTCGTGGCTTGAAATTGGTTGTTGTAGATAGTTTGAGAAAAAAACTGGACTTGACGTTGCTTTCTTTACACGACGTAGAAGTCGTTGGACTTCTGCAGCGTGCGCAGCGCGTACGCGACTTCCACGGCGCTCGGCCGGTCGTTGCGATCGAGCGAGAGGCAGCGCTTGGCGACGTTCAGGATGTCGATCGGACACATCTGCGAGAACGTGGGCACGAGGTTGCCGGTCGCGACCATCTGCAGGATCGCGACGTCCGCGAGCCGGTTGCCGTTCGGCCCCGTCACGTCCTCGTACGGCAGCGCGTGCGTGTCGATCTCGCTCAGCACCACGCCGAACGCGAAGAGGTCGCACGTCTGGTTGTAGTCGCTGCTGCCGGAGATCACCTCGGGTGCGAGCCACCGACCAGTGCCAACGCCCGTGGTCATCGTGCTGATCTCGGACCGGAACCGCGCGATGCCAAAGTCGCTCAGCTTCGCGCGGAAGTCATTCGTGAGCAGCACGTTGCGCGACTTGAGGTCGCGGTGCACGAGCGGCGGAGAGAACGAGTGCACGTACACGAGCGCCTCGACCACGTCGATCGCGATCTGCAGCTTCTCGGCCGTCCAGTGGCGCGGCGTCGACGGGGTCTCCAGGTACCGTCGCAGATCGCCTTTCTCCATGTACTCGAAGAGCGCCTGCAGGTCCGACTCGATCGTCCACGCGACACCCACGAGCGCCACGATGCGCGGGTGGTCGAGCTTCGCCACGAGCTTGATCTCTGCCACGAAGCTCTGCGTGTTCTGCCAGGTCGCCTCGTCCTTCTTGAGCCGCTTGCACGCCACGAGGCGGTTCTTGCGGTACTTGGCCAGGTACACCACGCCGTACGCGCCGCTGCCAAGCTTCTTCACGTCCTCGATCTCGTCCGTGTTCACCTGCATGGAGAGCAGCTCCTGGTCGTTCCAGAGCGAGACGGTCTCGCGGTCGCCCGACTTGTCGCTCGAGCCGTTGCCAATCGTGTACGTCTCGCCAGGGTTGTTGGACTTGTTCGTGCGCGTGTTGTTGCTGCTGTTCTGGTTGTGGCGCTTGTACCAGATGAAGCAGCCCACGATGAGCGCGATGAGCGCGATGCCGCCGACGATACCGCCGACGATCGCGCCAGTGTTGCTCGAGCTCTTGGTGGTCGTGTCCGTGCCGCCAGTCGAGCCGCTCGCGCTCGTCGACACGCACACCGAGACGCCTCCAACCTCCTGAACAGCAGCAGAGGCCGCGCACGTGGTCGGACTTCCAAAAGAGTCCACCGAGAGCAGGCTCAAGTTCGAGAGGAAACTCGCCTGGTCCGCGGTGAGCACGATGCTCGAGAACGAGTTGGCGCCGAGGTACAAATTCTTGAGCTTCGTCATGGAGAACACCTTGAGCGGGATGCTCGTGAGCGTGTTGTTCGACAGGTCCCTATTGATTAAACAAGGTGAACACACGACACAAAGTGGTGAGCTACTATAGTCACCCATAAGGATAGAAGAGCTCGTGGGCAATTCACAAAGTACTTACAGTGTCGTGACGTTGGGGAAGTCGCCGTCGAAGCTCGTGAGGCTGTTGGTCGAGAGGTTGAGCACCTCGAGCTGCGGCAAACTGAACTTGACGGGGTAGTCCGCAAAATAGTTCTTCGACAGGTCGCTATAATCATCAATTGACACGAGAGCACAATACACATTAGCACTGGGTTCATTTGGGTGAGAGCAACATTGAGATGAATACTAAAACGTACAGCACTTGGAGCGACGTCATGAACGGGATGTCCGCCGGGTACTCCTTCATGACACAGTTGACCATACTGAAGTTCTTGAGCTGCGTCGGGAACGTTGACTGCGGGTACTGGTCCAGCTGCAGGTTCGCCAGCGTCCTATAAAACACACACACACACACCAATCATTAATACCACACATGCACAATACTGCACATATTCATTCGCGATACACAAATACACAAATACACAAATACGTACACTGCTTCCAATTGGGTCTGCGAGTTCAGCAGCTCCGTGGAGATCGAGAGCTTGGCCACTTTGCCGCGCGTGCCTTCGGAGCTCTTGCCGCCTGCAATCACACTGTGTATCATAATAGTCATCCACGTCAGTATACTGCGATGCTCAATACGACACATAACGCTAACCCAACACACTAACGTACACTTTCTTGGTCGCCGCCAGGAAGCTCAGCGGCTCGATGTTCTGCAGCACGTCGTTGGTCTTGGAGGGCAGCGAGCCCGTCCAGTCGAGCTGCGTCGCCTCGCTCTTCTCGTACGCCTCCTTCTCACTGACGCTCCAGTTGGCCTCCCATTTGCTCTTGCTCGCGCCGAACGGGATCAGAAAAGTGTACGTGCTAAAGTCGACGATGCCGCGCGCCACGTTGTCGCTGGGACCGTTCGTGAAGCACTCGTAGGCGCACGAATCGTTTGTGCCGAGCTTGCACTCGCTGAACGCGGACCCGACCATGCACGCCGTGAGGTTCGCAGCCGCCGAGTACGCGATGCACGGGCGGCCGTCGTAGCAGAGCGACGCGCAGTCGGACGTCAGCGCCGTGTCCGTACGCTCGCAGGTCGCACCGTCCGCGCCGTCGCTGGCCATCGTCGCCATAAGCAGAGTGACGTACGCCAAACGGGACACAGCGAGCGACACCATGGCGATATAGACGTATGTATGTATATGAAGCTGCTGGTGGTGGTGGTCGTCTGTCTGATGATCAGCTGTTGCTGCGGATGCGGAGTGAGGATGAAGGTCGAGAAGCAGAGGACGATTTGCGCTTTGGTGTCGTGTTGGAAATTGGCGATTTGGTTTGGTTTGATTGATTGATCATGCTGTGGTTATTGTTGCTGGTGAAAGGCTGAAAGTTATTTATTGCGACAGGAAAATGAAAATCCATCCAAAAAGAAAGGAAAAGGAGAGGGGGTTCAAAAAGGTGGTGAGTGGATAGTCAGTGTGGTCACAAGCGTGGGACGAAGTGGGCAGAGTTGAGAATAAGCTTCTACTATTTACACAGGTTTTGATAAGTTTTAAGTGGACGCTGAAGATGAATTCGTGTTCCTTCCTATACGTGATTTACTGACCAAACATGTTTGTTTATAAGATTGAACGCATGTTTTGTCACTGGGTTCGAATTTGCTAAATCATTTCATATCGCGATATTCTCCTTCTTTCGCACTCATCACTTGATCGGGAAGTCACTCTCTCCCATCCGATAAAGATAGACACAGTCTCCAGTGGGGGAAAAGGAAAGCTTGGAGTAAATTTACGCAAGTAGATTTTATAAACCAGTAGATTGGAGATTGTCGAGTAAGGCATCTTGAGTCTGCCTCAGTTTAGTCGAAAATGAACTGATTCAATTGAATGACCTTCGATTCACAGACACTGTGTCCAGCTCTGTCTCTGTCAACGTAAACTGCACTCCCAAGGACTTCCACTCGCTTTCAACGACGCACACTCACACAACAACAACAACAAAAGCACTTGACCCCATTCGCTTCAAAGTCAAATGGCAAAGGAAAACAAAACCCAAAGATCCAGCACAGTCAGCACCTCAAATGACAGTTGAATGAAGAGTCGTAAAATGGCACTAAATTTAACGACGCATTTTCGCGCCTCTTCAATCAAGCCCACTGACTTGGGAGCCGTCACGTGACCACAAGGTGCGGTCGCTCGCTGGTGGCTGTAGTTGCTCGAGGCATCCGTTATGCAAAACTGGAGACACGCGTTTGGGCACGAGGTGGAGAGCGTGTAGCTGGGACAGGAGACCGGAGTGGGACCAAAAGCGACTTGTTTGTGGCTCGAAATCGAAGGCGAGAGCGAGCGTTACTCAGACGCTCTCCCGCCCACCAATGCCACTATTCGTTGGTGCCACAACTGAAAATTTCAAGCTCGAGCTCAAGCTCAACAGCTCGTCGAACTGCTTGCTACGCATCACCAACAGCAGCAGCAGCAGCAGCTCCAAACTGCAAGCAGAGAAGTTCCCAGCACCAAAGGACTCTTTCTTCTTCCCAGCTGACGGCTGCAAATGCTGCTGCTTCTTTCTTGCGAGAGCACATTTTGCACGTTGCCTTTGTTGTTGTTAGCTGGTGGTGGTGGTGGTGGCGATTGCCTCTCTCATGGCTCACAAAGAGAGTTTGCGCAGGCTGACGTCAGCCAGTCTCGGGAGACGAGGCGCTTGCCCAAAATAATGGATCTCTTGATCCTCCTGGAAAATCAAAAGAGCCCAAAATTGTGTGTCTCTCTCAGGTGTCTGCTCTGCCTGCCACAGCTTTTGTTGTTCGTTCGCTGGAGAGCTTTTGAGACGGAAAGCACAGCTGCGCAAGAAGCTGGCAATTGCGCTCGCCTTCCACCACAACACAGAAACGAAGATGATGGTTGTGGGTGCACAAAACGATGCGTCTTTAGACGCTGACGCCATTGATTCTTTTCGAGATCGTCGTGGTGATGGAGCAATCTCGTTTCGTTTCCGAGAGCAGCTTTTTAGTCGAATGCGCATACCAAACCGAGGTCTTCTTGTTAGAGAACACCAGGATGTGGACAGCTCAATCCAGTCATGACCCTGATGAAGGCTAGCAGGCTGTTTGCCGCCGATCTCCGAGGACGCCTCAATGACGAGAGCACCCTATCGAACAAGAAGGTGGTGTTTGCTGCAATGATCTCGGCGGCACTTGCATCAATCAATGAGAACAGTGTAAAAGGACGGCGATCTTTACGGACGACCTCAGCACAATCATGTGTTCTCTCCAAACCTCCAAACAGCTGAGCTGAGCTGCGAGATCCTGGCGAGTGCTTGGAAAAGATCGCAACAAGAAGAATCTTTGTCACGTGGGGACGATGTGAACCCACTCGGACTCTGCCACTCGTCCTGCTGTTGCATGGGCAACATGATGGATGGACTTGATGTGTCTTCCAGCAATGCTGCAAATGAATCGGACAAAGGCAGCAAAAGCAGATCCTTCCATCGAGAGCCCTCTTGTCATCTGATCCTCAGCCAGCTCACTCAGGTGGTCAAGTCCCTCCTGTCCGATCCTTCCCTTTTGAGTTCATTCAATTTTCAGTCACTTCCCATTTGACCTTTCGAAAAGGATCTTATCCCGTTGCCGCGCCTTCCCGCCACTTTCTGCTCGGCTTCCACGCGCGTTCCCAAACTTCCACACGTGTTCCTTCCGTTTCTGTGAAACAATGGGATCAGGCGACCGTGACGTTTGGCTCAGATGGATGTTCAGCATCAGGACGACGACGACTTGTGGCATGAACACTGTACTGTAGACGCATAGAGAGAGATCTCAGACGACGGCGGTCGCCTCTGTGACCCTATGGCCGCCGCCTCCGATCCTCGCACGCCTGCGACCCCTCTGTTCCGCTTCAACACTCCCCAGCAGCAGCGCTCTCACGGCCGTCCTCTACAACCCGCGGATTCGGCCATTGCGTTGCGTGACACATTTGATGCGAGATCCTTGTTGTTCATGCCTGTCGGCATGTCGGCACGTCGGCCTTCCCCAAGCAACCAAGAAGCCTTGGATCCAGCAGCAAGCGAGTGACCCAGGAATGTAGAAGTCGGGCACAACTCTGCGAACGAACCGATCTCGCCCCAAGTGCCGCCTTTCGCCACGTGCGACCTGCGTTTCTATCGAAAGGCTCTGCTGCGGCAGCTTTCGGTCGATAGAGAGAGTACTGCAAAGCGCTGTCGCATTCGTCTGAGGATGGCAAGCGCACACCATGCTGCAGCCACGCGGCCCAATTGGCCCGGTCCAAATTGAAGCAGGCGCGCGCGTGTCTGTGAGATGTTTATGAGCAGATCCAGCGAGAGCGATCCAGTGCCAGACTTAACCCATTTGGAAGCGGGCTGACCACCAAGCAAAATGTTGATGACGCGCATACAGAGCGCACGTGAAAGCGGGTGCATTATCATAAAGCTCAAGCAAGCCTCACACGTTTGGTTCGTCCTTGTCAGCCCTCTCACTCCTGTGATCCAATGTGCAGCCATCTGCTCGCAAGAAGTGGATTGCAGCGGCTCGTTTCTGCGCGTTGGCGCTCCGTGTGACTGGCGCCGCGAGACATGCCCGACGATGGCATCTGCCGGTCTTTACATGTGGGCTTGCGGATCATATGCGGACGTGTGCGTTTGTTGGCTTGGGACGTCCAAACACACATGGAGCTATCGAAGGGATAATCAAACTCTCGTTTAAACGGAGCGACGGACGGACGGACGCAGAGAACAGATGGGAAGCCACTCACTCACTCACCACGCAGATGCAAGTGGGAAGCGTTGATAAAACACACACACACACACACAACTTTAAAAGCGCATGCTCGCAGGTTTCGCTTTTTGGTCATGCAGCCGTCGTAGATAATGGACGCGAGACGGCAAAGAGGCGTGTGCGTGGCTTCAGGCTTCAGGCTTCAGGCTTCAGGAGCCACTTTGGCAACGCCGCTTGGCTTCTGATTGCAACGGCCTCGAGACCATCGGCCATCTGGTTGGCTGGTGCCCCTCTCGCAGTCGGTCGTCGCTTCTAAAAAACTCTCAGTGCTTGGCTCAAATTGGCTGTGGTGTGGCTGGCTGACCACCAGCTGCTCGCATCGACCGCCATCCCACGCTTGTTTGTTTGTCGCTGTGCGAGCATGGAGCACCTGTTTGGGCTTTTGGACGAGGCGAACTGCTCGCGAGCCCTATCCCGTCGGCCACATCCGTCAGCGTTCTAATATAACATGGTGTACTGTACTTGTCGCCTGGGAATTAGCTCACACACGTGACCTGTGTGTGCCTTCTTGGGTTTCTTTCTACCAAGAGCGAATGCCATACAAAGCCCAAAAAGTGTAAACACTGACTACGAGAAGAGCCACATTGCGTTACGCTTCTGCATGATCCAACTGCCTCGCTCCTTTTTGGGCTGTTACCAACAACAACAACAGCCCCAACACACGAACCAGCGTAAAAGCGTAAAAGCGTAAAAAGCTGCACTTTTCAGAAAGTAAAGAAACCCAGGTGTCCGCAGCCGGTAGTTTACATCCATCAATCATCACGGCATACCCAAAGCAAGTCAAGAAGTCAGATGTCAAAGCACCCGTCAGTTGGGACGGTCATTTATTTCCATTCTTTTCTTTTTTAGCCGCACGCTAGCCAGCTCTCTCTCTCTCTCTCTCTCTCTCTCTCCTTTTCTTCCTGGGATTTGGTTGTTTTGTATGGGCTCGTCAGCTGCTGCGTAAAGGTATTTTTGGGAAGGGGCCAGCCAAAGCCCAAGTGGCGTGTAGAAGTCAGACCATCCCTTCCATAAAGGCAGCAGCAGATGCCATTGGGTTTCTTTCGGCCCTTTTGCATGGGCGTGGCGTGGTGTGGCGGGAATGTAATCCTCTCTCTCACTTTCCAATTTCCCATTCGGCTTCAACGACCGCACGCGCGTGTGAGAGAGCAGCTGGACCCGCCGCGAGCGCACGAAGGAGCGATCCGCGAACCATCCGCTTTTTTCGCGAGCCGTCCCCGTCCGTCCCTGTTTTTTCCTGCTGAGTGATTGATCCATCCATCCATCCATCCGCATCCGCATCCGCATCCCAGCCACGGCCGCGGCCCCTCCCATCCCAACCCAACCCAACCGGCCGGCAGCGCGCGCGCAAGACCAAAAAGGAAGGAAACCCCAGAGGTGAATCGACCACACCACTTCTCCTTTTCTCTTGCAGCAGACACCCACACTCGGGTTTGATACACCGACACCCCTGTCTAGTAGGCTATCACCCCCACATCCACGTCCAGTCCATACACAGCCAATTGAATATGCAGTCGCCGCGCGAGATCTCGTCCGCAGGCCAGGGAGCGCTCACGCCCTCAACCGCACGGCTCGTGAACAAGGCGGCGGTGGAGTTCATCACGTCCGCCACGCCCATGACCGACGACGCCGCTGTTGCCGCTGCCGGCAGCCGCACGCCTTGGGCCAACCTCAGCGTCGACACGACCCCCGACCTGGACCAAGCCCAGTCATCCCAGCAGCAGCAGCAGCAGCAGCAGCAGCAGCCTCGACCGCAGGCCACCGCGATGCGCGCCGGCGCGTCCAACCACGTGCCGCTGCAGCCGGGACTCCTCCCAGAACGCTACACGGCCGACCTGACCCACTGGCAGTCGCCCGCGGACCTGCCGGAGCGAAGACTCATGGTGCAGCGCATCATCGCGATGACGAGAAACAAGCGCCTCGACGCGGGGCTCGCTGGTGGAGACGCTGCGGATGCCGCGACCTGCGCGGACCGCACGCCGTCGCTCGCGAAGCGCATCGAGCTGTCGCTCTACTCGCGCGCCGCGTCGTTCAACGAGTACCGCGACCTGAACACGCTTCGCCGCCGCCTGCAGTCGCTCGTGTCGCTGAGCTTCCACGAGGCCGCGGTGTCGCGCAAAGCCGCGATGGAGAGCTGCACGACCAAGCTGGGCAAGCGCAAGATGAAGGCCACGCCGTTCGGCGTCTCGAGACTCATGATCAAGCGTCCGCGCAACGCGGCGCCGTTGGCTGCTGCTGTCAGTACTACTTCGATGGTCAGCTACCACCACAAGCACAACTACCGCTCGCAGATGATGAGCCCCACGAGCGAGGCGGCGGCGTCCACGCAGACGTTCTTTATCACAAATGAAGACGTGCTGCGCCACATCTTCGCGTACCTGCCGGGTGTCGACACGATCCGGAGCTTTGCGACCAACAAGTTTGCGGCGCGCGTGCTGCCCAAGTGCGTGTTCTCGCTGGACGTCGAGGTGAAGGCGATGAAGCGCGCGTACGAGAACGCGTCGCCGTCGCTGCTGTGCCGGTTTGCGAACCTGGAGCGCCTGAATATTTATAACGAGAACAAGCTGTGCGACCAGCAGGAGTGCGGGCCGTCGCTCCACGCGTGGGGGTGCTCGGAGCTCGACATTTCGCACGACAACATTGGCGAAGACGTGGTCAAGCAGCTGGCCGAGTCGATCGAGCTCGGCGCGTGCCGTCGCCTCAGGAGCCTGCGCCTCGTGTCGGTGTTCACCAACACGTGCCGCGGCAACGCGCTGCACATGCTCTGCGCGGCGCTCGTGAAGGGCTCGTGCCCAGACCTGGAGGACCTGCTGCTCGGCGGCAACGGCTTCTCGGACGTGGGCACGGTCGACGTCGCGTGGCTGCTGCGCGTGGGGTCGCTGCCGAACCTGAGCCGCCTGGACATTCGCCGCAACTACATTGGCGAGTCGGGTCTGAAGCGCATCATGGCGGCGCTGTCGGCGGGCCGCTGCCAGCAACTCAAGTATTTATGCATGGGCGGCAACATCATCACGGACAACTGCGTGGCGCCGGTCGTGGAGCTGCTCTCGAGCTCGCTGTGTCCGCAGATGCGCTTCCTGGGGCTCGAGGACAACTTTCTGAGCGCGCGCGGCGTGCACTGCATCATCCAGGCGGCGGTGGCCGGCGGGATGATGCCGAAGCTGCACCACGTGTCGAGCGACGGACGCGGCGGCACGGACGAAGCCGAGGTGGCCATGGACGAGCAGAGCGACCTCTGAAGATGTTGCGTTCGGTTCGTTTAGTAGAACAAGGATAGTTAGTTTTAATTAAAGAGGGTTTTACTCTCTGTTGTAACCGAGATGTGGTTTGTTGAGAGCACATAATTGCCATGAAAGCATTCATAAAGGGGTAGAAATGACACGAGTTTTTTTTTTTACAGCAATCGCACCGATTTGGCTCTTCTGACCCTGATGTATATAGATAGACATGAGAGCCTTAAAGGGCTCTTCAATGTTCCCTGTTTGGTAAAAAACGACTCGATTGATTATCCAGCAGTCAGTGAGACCGCCCCAATTAGCAGCGTTAAACAATTTGGCCAGCACTCCACTCCACCTGCGTGCCATCGCCAGCAAGCACACATCGACACGGATATCGCGCCGGCACTTCATCAGAGAACATGTGCAGGGTGGAGAAGGACCTCTACCGTTCGGGCTCACCAAACTCACCTCGTGCACATGCATCTCACATGGCATGTTCGTTGCGTCGAGGTGAAGCTTTGTCGCCTCAAACATGTAAGTGTCAGTAGAGCCACGAGCTGTGTCGTTACAAACATGCATACCGATGTACTGCAGTGCTGAGATCACGAATGTTTGGAAGGTCCATTGATAGGGTAATTAGCCCGAATGAAGTGAGCCTATTCCTACATCAGGCTCAAGCTGATGTAGGGACTTCATCATCCACTTTAGCCAATCTGCATCGGCCCACATGTGGGTCGACCCATTCTGAGCCTCGATTGATTCGATGTTGTTCTGGTGAGAATGATGACCAAGTGAACGCAGCCAAAGCAAGCAAAGATCACTTGAACCACCGGAGAGGAGAGGATGGCGCTGGCGCTCTACAGACGCATCCTGCGCATCGCAAGGACATGTACGTGCTCATTGTGCATGCGCTCGTCTTGCTTGTCGTGCGTATGAGTGCGCATGTGTATGTGCATGTGTGGCGTGGCGTTGTCCGCTTGTCGAGACACTCGCATCGACTGCGTTCCTTTCTGCAGTCGACAACACGACACATGAGCATGTGACGTGGAGCGCGCACGCACACGCACGCATACCAAACGCGCACGATGTGCAGCCCGCCACATGTCTGTTAAACACGTAGCGGACGAATGGCTTCGTCTTTTATGCAGCCACTGGAGAGAGTGCTGACGATCGACTGTGTGTTTCTTTACGAACTCTGATGTCACCAACAGGGGAAGGCGGAGTCGTAGAGCAGCAGTGGATCAAGCGCGAAGCAAGGTGCGTCGAATATTTCGCAGCGCAACTCAACAGCGCAACGCGGCATGCAGGGCTCTCTCCGCTCTCTCATGAGCCTCTCTTATACCGAGTGGATGGCATGTGGGTTCACGGATGGGTGTCTCTTTCCATTTGGAAAGAAAGCGGCAAATGTGACGCAAGTGATGATGGTGCGTGCGAGCGAGCGAGCGAGGACGCGCGTGGGCTGTTCATAGAAAAAACAGCACTCGTCGCTGTCAACGAATCCGACCACATCGCATCTATGGACGTTCGTGTCATTGAGAGAGAGAGAGAGAGAGAGAGCGCATGCATGCTGACTGTTGACATGCTCATGTGTATTTTGTTCCACAGATCCATCACTGATCTCACATGTGTGTGTGTGTGTGTAATGAATGGATGATCACTCCTATCTTGATTTGTCAGGACGCGCTTTGAGGAAAATCGAAAGCTGCGCGACGCGCGCAAGATCCGCGAGCTCGTGCAGGCGGGTCATGACCAGGTGGACGTGGCGCTGCACTACCAGATCCCGTACCCGCGGCCGCACTACGTGGACCCGGGCACTGTCGGCGGGGACAACGACTTTCGGCGCCGCTCGTCGCGGAGCAACACGAGTCTCAACCGGACGCGCAAGGTGGGCGTGCAGAAGCAGTTCACGCCCAAGCGCAAGTAAGAAAAACATAACACACGTGATAAATAAATAAGGCATCCATGAGACTACGGCACTACACTGCACAACAAACGCTTGATATTGGTGGTACGGAACTGCTTCGTGTTACTTGTTTGCTACTTCTACTTACTATTGTACTCCATATCCCCTCTCTCTCCTTCTCGTTCTCATCGACTCCATAATAGATAAACAACTACCAGACTTGTTGTTGTGTCTGGAATGACTTTGATCTTGCGTTTGCTCCAACCAGCAAGCTCGATCTTGTTGCACAACAACAACAACAACTCCAACAACTCGCGCAACTTCCACAACAAACGAACATGCTGTGCGCATGTTGTCCACTCTGCTGTTCACAGCGCGACGAGCAGCACGCTGTAGATGGAGCAGCGCGGCAGCGAGAAGAACTGCGTGAGCGAGATGCTGAAGCCCATGCGCTGCATGCGGTCCACGAGGAAGAACGCCTGCTCGTCCGAGCCGCCCAAGTCGTAGAAAAAGTCGCTCGTGATCGACACGTCCGTGCGCTGCAGCTCGCTCTGCCAGAGCGACAGCAGGATCTGCGCGCACATGGGCACGCTCGAGTGGCGCGGCGGCTTGCGCATCGGCAGGCGGGGCTTGCTGCTGCTGTTCTTGTTAATGTGACTGTTGTGCTGCGGCTCTTGCGCGTCTGCCTCGGCTTGCAGCATCGCCATGTTGGAGAGCTTCCAGGACGTCGGCGAGCGGCGCAGACCGGACGAGGAGGTGGAAGGCACAGGGGTGATGCGAAGCGGGTTCTCCATTTTGATCTGCTTGTTCTCTTGCTCGCTTGCTTGGCTTGCTTGTGTGCTGCGGCGCAAATTCGGAAATGAGCCACTTTTTGGTGAGCGTTGGCGTGAGCAAAAGAAGCCACCACTTGCTTTGATTGTTTGAAGCAGAGGCAAAACCGGCAGAAGAGACAGTTGATGGGAATGGGTATCAAATGAGGAGGGTGGCATACAAATGGCAAGTTGTTTGGAGCCGCGAGTGAAACAACTTGGCGTTTGTATGGGTGAACTGGGACAGAACGGGCTTTTCAGCACTACCTTTTTATGCAACCACGTGGAAACCCAAAAATCAAAAAGGAGTAAATTTAGACACAACAATTGTTCTGGCAATTGTAAAACATGAAAAACGACAATTTGCGGCGCAAAATCGAAACAACAAAAACTCGATGGGCTCCAAAAGTGGGTCATTTCGGAGCTTCCAATTTGCGCACAGCCTGTAATAGACTTTCACTTACGACGCATCGTGTGTCATGCTTTACTTGCTTTTGTAGGCTGTGCTGCTCCTGGTTATAGTGGGTTCGTTTGGTTTGATGCGTGTCGTCGCAGCAACGCGTGAGAAAAAGAATCGCTCAATGCAACAGCTTGGATCTTCCGCCAGCCTTTGTGATCGAGGCTGACGGAGGTTACAACCTCTGAACCTGGTGAACGCGGTCTGGCAAAGCCCAGCATTCTGAGGAGATCGGTGACGACGATGATGATGATGGAGAAAGCAATTGAGAGGGGATGCGCCTCAGTGCGCCTGTGGGGTGAGGAGCAACAGTTGGTGTTTGAACATTTTGCCAGGAAGGCAAAAGTCGGACAAAGATCGGTGATCCTTGCTAAAATGATATATCTTTATTCGTCGCTTAGCTTTAGCTCGAAAGTGCTTGTTGGGAACAGTAGTTCCCTTCATACTTAAATACTGTGTATTTTCATGAAGCTCACGAATGCAACTTACACAGGAACTTGTGTGTGATGAGATAAGGGACCAACACCAGCACCAAAAAAGAGTTGGAGAGCGATGCCAAATGCCAAATGCCAAAATGACTGGACCGCGGACAGTAGCTCCTCCATAAACCCAGCATTTGCGCACTCTTCGCATCAGAAAAAAGTGAGCCATCATCAGCCTCTGTGTGTTGGCTTTTCGAACTCCAAGGGGAGATCATCATCATCATCGCCTTGCTCGTAATGGACTCGCAGCCGCAAACGCTTCTTGATGCAAAAGACAACGTTGAAGTGGTCGGTTTTCCTGGGAAAGGCTGGCAAGCGAACGTGAAAGCGCGTTCTCGGATGGCTCACTCTCTCTCACTCTCTCTCTATACAAGTTGAGAATTCCTTGAGCCTTTTTCGAGTTGAGAGCTTCTTGAGCCAAGAATGCAGCAAGGGCTCCTGCGGGTGGTCACCACAGAGAACAACAGCCTTGTTCAAACGAATGGTGTTCTTCTAATTCACTGCTGCTGCTACTTTCAAGTTCACAGTAATGGGATTGCTCGGGCTCTCGGTGCTTAACTACGTGGATCTTTCATTGGCTGTCATTCCAAGATCCCAATGTTTGCAAACAACCGCCTGAAGAGCAATCAGTCAGTTCGATGGTACGTCGGACAACGCGATGCCGACTTTTTGGCGCTCGAAGCGTGACCGACAGAAAAAATGCTGGAACTGAACTTGTCCTTCGGTTCGGTGAGCGTTTTTGACGGGTTTCTCGGCTGAATCTCTGGATCTTTTCGCTGTGAAACCACCACCGTTCTGCGTCGCCATTTCACATGCTGTTGAGATAAAATCTCAAAGCGTAGGAGCCTCCCGAGTTTCCAGCTGCGACTGCTGGGAGGATGCAACAATCAAGAGATATTTGTCTTCAAAAGTGGTGGTGGTTGCAGTGTTTCCCAGACTTGCAACGATCATTTTGTACAGTAGAACATTCAGTATTGATGCAGGGTATCAGGCATCAAGTACACACGAATCCCGATTGATTTGGACAGATAAACAAGGATGGATGGACACATCGCTGCGCATTTTGTTCGGAATCCGTCCAGATCGATCAACAGAGTTGGCCTTTTGTTGGTGCTTTGACTGTGAATGCACATTTTCCCTCAGTCACTTTCACAAAGTGCCATCAATCAAGTGGAAGAGCGGCTTCGAAAAGATGCTTCACAGCAAAAGCATCTTTCAACAACAGCTGTTTTGCTTGGCTTGTTGGGAATGCGCGTCGCGATGGGCGATTTGCAGAGCGATCTTCCAGTTGGTGTTGGCGAGACCAGTTGGTGGTGATATGATGAACCTGCCGTTTGATGAGCGCCATGTGAAATGAAGACCAACCGAGAAATGCTAGCAAATGGGAGGCTGATTGTTTTGTCTCGGAGTAACAAATGGAGCCAGGTCCTCCAGTCTCTGGAGGTCTATCCTATCTGTGTCTCTCTCTCTACTCTTCTACTCTTCTTCTTCCTCGCCTTCTTCGGGCTCTTCGCCGTCCTCCAGCTCACTCTCGTCCTCCTCCGCATTCGCATTCGCACCTGCCGCTGCGGCTGCTGCTTTTGCGTCCGCCGCATCCTGCTGCTGTTTCTTCTTGGCGTCCTGCTTGGCCTGCAGCTTCAGGCGCGCCTGGCGGATGATCTCTTCCGCTCTCGCGCTCTCTTCTTCAGCAGTCAGCGGCGCGGCCTTGGGCTTCTTCGGCAGCGTCATGTCTTCGTCGTCGCCGTTCAGCGGGTCGTAGATGAACTTGCTTGTCGAGCTATTCGATGTGTTCCAAACAACGCTGCGGGCGAGGGGGTTCGAGCGGCTGCGGGATCGAGTTGGAGGGCTGCGGCTGCGGCTTCGCGAGCGCGCTTGCAGGTGTGGACGGGATCGAGAGCGCGAAATGGAGCGACTCGGGTCGTCCTCTCGACGGCGCTTGCGAGACCGAGACGTTGAGCGAACACTGCGCGAATTGCCTTCCTTGTCTGATGAAGATGATGGAAGGTTTGCTGCTGGAGCGACAGCTGCTGCTTTCTTTTCCTTTGCGAGCATGATCAGCAAGTCGTACACTTCACGAACGTATTGTGGAAACTCGAGCGAACTGCTGCTGCTGCTGCTGCTCTCAGACTCCATTTCCAAGAATTTCTTGACCAACGACTCCAGTTCGTCCTGAATCTGCTGTTTCTGGGCTTCAGGATGTGTTGGCGCTGCTGCAACTGCGGGATCGTTCATCTTTTCATCACCAGCATCACCACCGTCCATTGTCACGTCCTCTTCTTCGCCGTCCTCGGGTTTCTTCTCCTCAATTGTGCTCTTGACACCTTCTGTGAGCGCATCCACAAATGCTTCATACGAGCACGTTTCGTGAACTTCAAAGCTACTGCCCGTGCCCTTGGACGCCTTGGACAAGTACGCACTCACGCCATCGACTGCCGGCTGCAGCGCGAGACGAAGCTCCTGGACGATTTTCTCAAACACGCGCATCTGCGCGCGCTCGCTGAGTTTCTGCTCTTCCACCTGTTGCTGTTGTTCACTTGGCTTCTCTTCCGCATTGTCTAGAGTTTCGTCAGTATAGACAGGTGACAACAGATCACGAACTTGCTCCCACTGCTTCGACGCTGTCAGCTCTCCTGTTTCAACCATCGCTCGCAGCTCCTCTTCCAGTTCCTTGAGCAGCTGCGCTTCTCGCTCTCGCCACAGTTCACGCTCGCGCTTGCGCTGCTCGTACTCTTCGTCGCGAAAGATCGTCAGGAGCTCCTCGCTCCAGTCGTACACATCGTACTTCTCGACACTCTTCAACGCTTCCACGTTGTTGATATCCTCCTGCGTGGCTGTTGTAGCTCCAAGCTCCTGCAGGAGATCCCAGAGCTGCGTCTTGAGACTGGAGTCGAGTCGGCGCTTGCCACGGAGCAAGATCTCGTTAGCATCCACTTTCGTTCGGAGTAACTCGATGAACAGCTTCTTGATCGCCTCGCGCTGCTTGGCTACGAGCTGGTCGTGTTTGCGCACGACATCTTGCATGAAGCCGTTGAACAGGCTTTTCTTCTCCTTTTGGTCTTCGATCACGAGCCACCTCGAATCCTGACGCACAGCGTAGAAATGCGGGTTCTCGACCACATCCTCCAGTTCAATGACGCTGCTGCTGCTCTTCTTCTTCTTATGTTCCTCGCTCTTGCTAAACGAACCTGGTACAAAAAGCGACTCAAAGTGCGCGAGCAGCTCCAGAAAGTCCTCGCGGTTCTTCTTCACCTGACGCCGCTTCTCAATGTTCTGCTTGTTGATCGCCTGCGTGCAGTATTCTGCAAAACTCTGCTTCTTCTCACCGGCAGAGGTCAGCGCAAACTTCCAGCGCGGGTCTTTGTCAAGCCCTTCTTTCGCGATGAACCGCTGCGCGTCCTGCCACTTCAGCTGGGGTGAAATCTCCTTCTGCTCCAAAAACTCCTTGAACAACGCGACGCGCTCTTCGCGCGAGAGGTGGTCGTAGATCTTGGCTTTTTGCTCCTCTTCCTGCTTCTTCTTGGCTTCTTCAGCCTGCGCTTCGGCCGCCGCCTGCTCTTCCGCAACCTTCTTCATGCGTTCGACTTCGTCGCGCGCCTGCTGGATACGGAACTCCTCGGGCTGCTCCCACACGGTCACTCTCGTGGTCGTGTGGTAGTAGTACAGCTGCCCACTCGCGTCGTCCTTGTACTCGATCCACTTGCCTTCGCCTGCGTCCCCACCACCATTTTCTTGAGTCATTGTCGATGATCCATTGTCTACTGGTGCTGTTGCTGTTGCTGCTGCTGCGGTTGGTCGCTCGTACGTGCTCACGCCTGTGGCTGTGTTGAAGAAATACTGCAGACCCTGTGGTGTGTAGTGCTCACTCCAACCTGCAGGGAGAGGACTGGCGTTAGACAGCGCTGGTAATGGCGGTTGCTGGGGTGCTACTTGGAAGACATGAGGGTGCATCATCTGCACAGGACCGCCCATAGCTGGAGGACCACGCGCGAGCTGCACGTGCAGTCCACCGATCATTGGGTGGCCGCCACGACCACCGACAGGAGGACCACCAGCATGAGGCACCATGGGCACCATCCCCATTGGACGAGGTGCGCCATTCATATGCGCCGGTGGGACGAACATCATGGGACGAGGAGGTCCGTGCGCGTTCTGGTGCCGAGGCATGCCGCCATCTCGACCTCCTCGACCGCGGTCGCCGCCGCCTCTCGCTCCACCACCGCGGTAGCTGCTGCTTGACTCGCCGCCGTCTGTGATCAACGTGCCGTAGCGACTGTACTGCGGTCGACTGCTTCCGCCCGTTCTGGCGCTGTCAGGCCGACCTGGTGGTCCACTGCTGCTATTGATGTCGCTGTCTGGCGGTGGCAATGGAGGAGCTCCCTGCTGCTGCTGCTGGTCGCGTGGGTGGTAGCGACTGTCGCCGCCTCGTCCGCGATCATCATTGCGCTGGTGGAAGCTGCCGCGTCCTCCTCCTCGGAAGCTGTCGTTGCGACCGCCGCCTCGTCCGCGGAAGCCTCCGCTATCAGAGCGCGGTGGACCATACGAAGAAGACGACGCCGAGTAGCTCATTCTTCTTGATCACTTGGATTCACGTATGGGTGGATGGATGGATGGATGGATAACACCCGATGTAATACTTGGTAGGGCGATTGCGGAGAAGAGAGTCGTCACACTAGGATGGGGCAACACAACACACACAATCGGATGATCAACACTTGTGCGGACGGGTTGGGATGGCTGAGTTCTCTCTCTCTGGCGTTCTGGTGTGCGGGGCGTTCGTCTGGTGCAGAGAGACAGGGAGGGTACAATGCAGAACACGCGTCTACTCACTCTCTGCTGCTTCGCCACCACTGCACTGTAGTGCGTCTGTGGGCTGCGGCTGCGCGTGATACTGTGTGGAATGCGCGTCTTCAGCCAGCCAGTCGAACGAGCCACGACCAATTGATCGAATCGCTCGTGCGCTTTGTTCGCTTTTAGAATTGGATTGGAGAACGCCAAAAAACGGCTGGATCCGCGCCAAGAATAAACACTGGCGCGCTGTAAACAGAGACAAAATAGCGTGGGTCACATTAATCCACGCTTTAAACCTCATTTTAGTTCTCAGCACTTCCCTTGAACCTTCCAAATCACCCAATAACAGCGCAGTATTTTGACGAGGTTTTATTCATTGGCATCATTTTATGTAACCCACTCTATTTTTGTTGCATGACACTTTTGCTTGGCAAGCGAAGCTGAACGAGCCGAACAAACCAAGGAAGGAAGCCAAGATGGAGCTGCCGCACGCGCATGGATCTGCTGCTCCGCCACCGCCGCCGCCTTTGCCTCCTGGAGCGCGTCGTCACGTTGATTCCCCAAACGCCCCTGCGCACCTGCCGCCGCATTTGCAGATGATGATGCAGCAGCACGTGGCAGGGCAGGATCTGCGCAGCGAGCTGCCCATGCAGTTTGGCGCGCAGCCGCGCCGAAAGCATCCGCACCAGCATCCGCAACACCAGCAGCAGCAGGGAAGCGGAGGCGGACGAGGAGCTGAAGGGAGCAAAAGAGGTGGGCGTGGAGGCAATGTGCGTGGACGTGGCGGTGGTGGGCGAGGACGAGGAGGAGGAGGCGGTCGCGGCGGAAACCATTACGGGAACAGCTACAGCAACAACCAGCAGAACCAGTTCCGACCACAAGGAAACAACAATTACAACAACAACAGAGGAGGACGCGGTGGTAATGCGCAGTTCAAGCGCAAGAGGTAAGCGAATGCAGTGTGGTTAGCTGCTGACATTGCGCTAGCGTGCGTCAGGGTCAGTTGTGGTGTCTAGTCGTTCTCACGAGGCTCTGCGCGCGTGTCTGACTTGGTTGTGCTTGTGCAGAGAACCCAGTGACGACGTGAAGGACCCGTCGCGCTTCTTCCTACCGTCGTGTCTCGAGGACCCGTGGAAGCACTTGGAGGCACAGCTCACGGGGCTCCACGTAGCAGCTGGCGCGCATCAGCAGCAACAGCAGCCCGAGCAGGTCCATCAGAATCACCCGCAGCAGCAGCTGCCAAACCCGTACAACCCTCAGGGAAATCAGCAGCAACACCAGTATAACAACGCACAGCGCCATGCCGATCGTCCTGGCCGCGTGCTCTTCCAGCCGTCGTTCCTTGCTGATCCGTGGCAGAAGATGCTTCGAGCGTAAAGAGACGAGAGTCCCAGCGTCGTCATCATCCATACAGAACTTCAGCGTCCAGCAAAACCAAAACCAGGTAGTACAAAGACGATCAAATCAATCGGAACATCTCATCAGCGCTTTTGTATTCATTTTTCTAGTTGCGGCTGCATGGGTGACTGGTTGTCAACTTGCTCTCTCAACAAATTCAAATTTGCACAGACGCCGAGGCAGGATGCGTGGCTGTAGATCGGCGCTCGAACGTCACAAAGTTGGCGCGGCGGCGGCGCGCATCGAGCGCCTTCATGCGGTGTGCAGCGCTGAGACTCGACATGGCGAACACGAGCGCGTAGGTGGCGAGACACTGCGCGAGTCGCGGCAGCAGGTCGTAGTTCGTCAGGTGCTCCACGCGCTTGGGGCACTCGATGATGCTCGAGAGCTCGCAGGTATCTGTGTGTACTGGGCTGGTTGCGATGGAACACCAACAAGTCAAGGCATGAGGCTACTGTGAGAGACTATGTGAAGGACGACCAGGACGGACACACAGGACCCACCAGAGCGACGGGAACGCACAGCAGAGACTCAGGGACATTTGCGCGGTCGAGTGGAGGATCGAGCCCTGCAGCAGCATCAGGATCGTCTGGTGCACGCAGGACTCGACGATCAGCTCGTGCTGGAACGCGCTCGACCGTCTGCGGAACGTGCGCGCGTAGTAGAGCAGCAAGAGGCCCGCGAAAAGTTGCGGCACGGCCGTGAACATGTACTTGAGCGACATGTCAACGGGCTCGCGGGTTTGCAACTGAAATAGAGCATACAAAGGGAGTGAAGCAAGATTGACAGGTTTGTGAGATGAAGTGATGTACTAGTTGGAATGCGCTGTTTGGTTGTACACTCACATCGTGGAGGTGGAACCATTGACAGGTGCCAAAGCCGACCTGTTTCCAGGACAAACAACAAACTTGTGAGCCAAACAAGTCTTGTGCGTGGTGCACCAGCGCAACGACAGCACACGATAACAGATCAACAAGTGCGCAAACAAGCAATGGCGCTGGCGGGCGTACGATTGCGCAGATAGCGAGGAGAATCGGGTAGAGCTGGTAGACCCACGGCACGCGCGTCGTGGTCGGCATTGTTTTTGCAAGTTTACAAGACGTGCGGGGGGCAACAATCAGGTATCGAAGTATTGCGTGAGTGAATGCGTTGTATGTTGCATTGCTGCTTAGACATGGGTGGGTTTGATTTGATAGAGTGCTATTTCTTATTCGAAGGCCCTCTCGTGCTAGTGAGAAGATGCAGCTTGTCGGATTCTCAGTATCTCGCTCCGACGATAATCAAGTGGCGTGGTCCTTGAATGGTTGAGCGTGTCAACCTGGAGCCAATTTCACAACTGCAACTGGGACTTGGTGCACTCCACTTGCTGGTTGCAAACAAGAGATCTTCGCAAACAACACACATGAACACACACACGCGCAAGTTGTTTCAGCAGCAGACCAAGCTCCAGAAGCGAACAACTTGCTGGCAAGTTGAAGCTGACTTGCTTGCATCCATGGGTCCTGCTGATTTCCATCCCATCCAGCCAGCCAAGCAAGAACCTCTTTGCGTCCCACCAGAATGGGAAAACGAGCGGGCAGCGTGAAAAATTCAAATGCACACAAACACAAATCGTCAGAGTGACCAACCAATCAATCCTGGCGCCAGCAGCCATTTGCATTTGTGTCGTTGTGAACTGCAGATTTCTGCGGGTGTCCGTTCACGTTTCGCTCGAAAGGACGCGGCCGTAGTGGTGGGTGCGATGCACCCCCGCACATCCAGCAGCTTTTGCTTTGAAAGGAGCGGCAGAGGTGATGAAGCAGACGAAACGAGATGATGGAAAGATCTCCTTTGCATCTAGAGACAACGAGGACCCTGGAGCTCTTGTGAAAGCTTGCGCTTGTGTGAACTGTTCAGCAATTGCATGTGCCATACCGTGTGATTCTCAATCCAACCCAAGCAGCCTCTTCGCCGCAAAATTTCGAAGCAACTTGTGTGGCAGAGATGCTTTCGCATCTTTAGATTTATTTCGTTCGTGTGTGCGTGCTTGTTGTTCAGGATGGGCCTGTCCTGACGTGGCTGAACTGAACCACCACTCAGCGCATCATGAAGGTTTGACACACATACGTGCAAGCGGAAAGTGGTGGCATGTCGACAAGATCAAACAATAACGCAAGCAGAGCGAGCGAACGAGCAAGCGAGCGAGCGCAAGTGCAAGTGCAATGGAACAACAGCAACAACTGCCGCGTGTGCACAACAAACACACACACAACAACATCATTCCTGCTTGCGATGGCTCGCAAGATTGCAGGATTGCAAGAATGCACTTCAAGTGTCCCACACAAAACATCATTCCCACTTCCCTTGCTGCCTTCGCCCAGTCTTTGTCGCAGTCTCGTGATGCGCCTGCCTTTTCTCTCGCTGACTTCGACTCAGCCTCAGTCTTCGCATCTCAGACTCAGATGTGTCCCTCCTGTTTCCTCATTCACAAGCCGAGCCAACACGCGCGCATCAGATCTGGGTCTCGACACCCCTCTTTTGTCCCACTCTCCCGCCATATTCGTGCTTTTGACCTCATCTCGGAAGAAAGAGAGCGAGCGAGAACGAAAGCAGGCGCCTTTGCCCATTGACTCGCGATCGTTGGCCTCATTCTGCTTCTACCGCTGCGTCCAAGAGACGCGTCCCACTCACTCACTCAGTCAGCCCCTTCCAGCAGCAGATCTCGTACGCGTCCACCATTGTGTGAGTGGACTGTACCACCACCATCACCCGCCCACAAGAGACAGTCTGCGCTTGCTCTGCTGCCTGTCAATCAATCACTCGCTCACGCGCCAGTTGGCTCGACTCTACGCCGCTTTCCTTTCCGACACCTGGTCAAGACCCCCTAGCTGGTAGCCCAGCCACCCACCGCCGTCCTCTACAAAGCGCCGTCCATCCCATCCACCGCCAAGAGGTCCGTCCATTATCGAAAAGCTACAGCCAGAAGCGATACAGCAGCAATGGCGAATGCAGAGAGCTCCTCCGTGTACGAGCCGATCCTGCCGACGCCTGCACGTGCACAGCAGCAGCGGAACAACAACAACAACAAGAGGCGCTCGACGTGGAGGTTCCCGCCGAGCTACGGCGGCTTCGAGTACCAGAAGCGCGTGTGGGAGTCCACGGCGCGCCGCTCCTCGCGCATCCGCGTCGTCGCGTGGCTGCAGCTCGTGCTCGGCGTGCTCTCCTCCTGGAACTACCTGTGGTACGTTGATTGATGTATGAGATCTTGTATGGTACTCATTGTCGCTGTGGTACTCACTGCCGCGTTGCGCTTGCTTGCTTTGTGTGTGGTGTGCGTAATGTAGGCTGACAAATATCTTTGGCGCGTTCGTTGGCGCTGTGGGGCTCAAGGCAGTGCGGTCTGACAAGATGAGCTGGACAATAGTGGTAAGCTACTGCTGTTGTTGTTGCGATTGTGGGCTGGTGCTGTATTGTGATTGCTGTGGTGCTAATGCTGGTGATGGATTGAAATTCGTTTCGTTTGATTGCGTTTGCTCAGTATCTGCTCGTGTGCGCGATGGAGGTCGCGCGGAACGTCATGCTCGCCCCGCACATCTACGATCGATACTCGTTGCCGCACATTGTGTTTACGCACTACGAGTACTTCCAAGTGGGGGTCATGGCTCTGCAAGTCGGCTTCTTGATCGTACGTTGAGCTGCAATTTGTGCTTCTCGTTCACTCACAACCGCATATTCTGTTGATAGATGCTAACGTGTGACTGTGGAAAATGTGGAAATTGATATGTGCAGCCAGCCGCATTCTGCATCGTGTTTGCTGCAACAGCGTCGCTCGCAAATCCTCTGTGGTGAGCCCATCGGACCCCTTCTTCACGTCTCGACACCACCATTTTTTTTAATATCAACCGCGAGCGAGCGCACTGCAATCACTCCCAGTACCAGTGCCAGTACCAGTACCCAAGCGCAAGTGCAAGCTCAACCGAATCCCTGTAACTCCTACGCACACGAATACCGACACCACAGCGAATGCGACGACTACGACGACCGCAACAGGCATCCAGGACTCGCATTACTGAGCGCTTTTGGGCTCCCGACACTGCCAGCATTACCTGTCGCCACCTGGTTCATCATCATGTCTACGCGCATCCAACTAACGATCGATCGCTCTCGTCGGACAAACATCAGCCAGTAACTTAACGGAATCAATCGAATCACCGATTTTATTATTCTATTTATCAACCAACCAATGCGAGAAAGAGAGAGAGAGAGCTTGCGTGTATGTCCACATAGGCGGGCAGCTCATATTAAAGCGACGCTGCCATCTTCGACCTGCGTTTTCACAGCGCGATAGCGCAGCACGTGGCGGTCGTCCTTGCGCATGGTGATGTACTCGGCGCCGCGGTCGTCGCACTGCAGCTGGCCCAGCGACGCCTTGCTCTCGCAGAACACGAACGTATCCAGATCTGGCTCCACCACTAGTAATAGCCACACAGCACAACAATGTCAATTAGAGAATGCAACCAACCAATCAATACGCGTGAAAAGGCAATCTAGAGACACACAGACGTACCCATGCCTTCGGTGGTGATGCTGCGGTGCTCCTCTGCGAATTTACCGAGCGCCAGGTCGTTCACGTGGTTCTCAAACAACACGACGTACTGCTTGGCAAAGTTGAGCTCTTTCTGGGAGAGTCGCTGCGACAGCACGGCGTCGCCAAGCAGATGCAGCGCGAACTTCTCAATCTGAAGCGAAGTAACAAAGTGCGGCACCCACCATACATTCGAGAGATACACATGTGTCAGCCTCCCAATACCATCGACAGCCGACACATCCATGCTAATCCAGTACAAAATAAAAACGCACCTTGCGGAGCCGTGTGCGGAGGTAGGAAGACACCATGTAGCGAAGGCGATCGATCTCCATCTGTGAGGATCCACACAGGTAACAACGCGAGTCAATTATTAGCAACGTCTGCTGAGAATGAAGCCAAGCGTCTTGTGTGCAATTGCACTTGTGCATATACGTCCCGCATACCTGGTAGAGCTTGTTCACGAACGCGCGCTCCTCGTTCAGACTCTCTTTGTCTTCGCTCACCGAGTCCACGTACTCTTGCTGCAGAATCAAACCAAACGGTCAAAGTGCCATGCCAGCAAACAAACACTCGTTAGAGCTTATGGCAATTACTCAAACAGCCACATGCGCACATATAGCTGCATACCTGGTTGCGGATCTGATCCAGCATCTCCGACACGATCTCGTCATCGTACGGCAAGAGCTCTGGTGCGTTCTACAAGCAGAAACCAAACGACCAACGAATGCGCATTGCAACCAGTCAGTACAAGCAGCTTCACAGCGCAGTCTATCACATCAATAGCCGCACCATCTCGTTGATCCACAACGCGCGCATGCGCGCGACGTCCTCGTTGAGGTTCTCCCGGTCGAACTCCGCCTGCGAGTCGCCCATCGTGCTCATCATGCCGCTGCTGCTCATTGCAAATTGCTGCTGCTGCTGCTGCTGCTGATGTTTGTTTGTTTGGAGCCTTCACGATGAATAAAGACCATCATGAGGCATCATAGAGAGTCTTGCGTCCAACAAAGCACTTTTTCGATGCATTTGCTATTCATAACAAAACAGCACTTTTTTGTACGGAGAGGAAAGCTCGGTGCGTACACATTTACAAAAGTGGGTGAAAGATCGCGTTTCACTCTGTCAAAACTCAGACGTATATTTATTTCGTATACTATACTACCTACATAGCGAGAGTGAATGTCACTGTACCCATTTCCAGATTGACTTGCAAAATGCCTAGAAAGTGCGGCATGAAAATGCGACTCGTTCGGTCCCCACTCTGCTGCTGCTGCTGCTGTTGTTTGTATACACGCACACATCGCCATACTCGTGAAAGGAGAAGCGTGGCTCATTGAGACTGCTGGGAATTGTCTATTGCGCCGAAGGGGACGCGCGCGGGGGAGAGATGGGGGCGCTCAACTGCTGCCTCCAGACACCGCAATGCGGTACGATGCGATGCGCGAGTCATGCTGCCGTCCGCTTCGTGTTGAAGAGATGCTGCGAAGATGTAGCTTGGGTATTACTGACGCCGGTCGCCTGCTGTTTGTTGTCCTTGTTTGCAGTCCAGACGACCCCCGACATCACTCTGCAGCATGCAAACCGTGCGAAGAAGAGCGCGCCGCAAGAACACTCAAGCGCGACATTGCCGCCGTACGCAAGCGCTCCGACTGCTTCGCGAGAGAATCGAGTGAGGCGCTTTCCAGACAACGCGACTCGTTGTGGTCGAGATGATCCACGTTCAGCACCGGAGAGACGCTGCAATAGGCTCACGCGAAGAGACAACCCACCTGCAATACGTGAGTGACCTTGACGTTCTGACTGACCTCTGTATCTGCAGCTGAGCATGCATTCACTTTGCATGTTGTATCTCAAACCACCGCGTCAGAGCTACCAAGACGGTATCGCTCTTTGCCGAGTGTCGTCCAGGAGACACCACAACTACACCAGTCGCTACCACTGCGATCGCAGAGCTTGGATAGCGGTACGGCGGTTGCATCCTTGTGAGAGATCTTACGACAGCGAACATCACTGATGACACCATTTTGCGTGTGTCATTTGCATCAGGTCTCGCGAGCTGCCGGCTCTCTCAGTATCTATGCAGCTGCAGCGATTGTCCCCGCGCTCGGTCGACCCAGGCACTACTTCGTCGCCTTCACCCCAAACTCAGCCATGACCGAAAGCCGCTGAAGCACCGAGCAGCGTTGCTCCGAGTTCTGCGCGGCTGCGCGACGTACGACGAAACGAAAACGCTCAGCCCAGAGCTCTTCTTCGTCGCAGAGAAGCTTCTTGTTGAGTCCCGTGGCGATGAAGACTGGACGTTCCGGTACTTGGTCGCAACGTATTTCCAATAAGGAAGGCAGCAAGCAATCACAATGGCCATCAATCTGCACGAGCCAAATGAAGCAGCAGCAAACCACGCGTACGCCCACGATTCCTGCTTCTTGTTGCTGCCACATACTCCACTTGCATGTCCCTGTATCTGCTGCGCTCGTTCAGTCGAATGGCACTCAGTAGAGCAGCTCTCCATCCTTCTCATGCAGCTTTGGAGATGCTCACCAAAGCTGAGCGAGCGCATGGGGAACGACATGCGAGCTTGAGCTTGAGCTTGAGCTGCTCGAAACGACCCAGAGGATCAGTCAGTCAGTGTCACCAGCCGGCAGTTTGAGATCCATCTTTCTCTAGCGACAGCACTTGGGAAGAGACAGACAGGCGCCACGAAAGAAAAGCCGTCGCGCAGTGAACCCATTGCCGCAAGAGAGAGCGAGAAAGCGCAACGTCCGTCCGTCCGAGAAGCGATCAAACGACGACCACCGGCGCTGCAGAACGCGTTCACGAGGGAGAACTGGAGCCCACTCGAGCTTCTTCGTGCCCACACCACTCGCCAACAGAACTGGAGCAGTAGCAGAAGCACACGCACGCAGAAGCTCAATCTGCAACCATGTCGTCGTCGAGCGGATCCGATGAGATCGACGCCAGCGGCCACATCAAGGTGCTGCCCGGGTACAAGCCGTTCTACTGGCTCTTCGCGGCGGTCGGCGTCGTGCTCTTCTGCTACTCGATGGGCTACGCCAAGAAGTACAGCACCATGGCGGCATTCCTGCTTCCTGTACGTGACCAATCTCCAATAATTGTTCTTGCTTTTCTCTCTCGTGCTGATTGAGGCTGACCATTGCGCTTGTGTTCTTGTTGTCGCATTTGTGTCTCCTCTTGTAGCCGTTCATCTGCTTCTGCATCGTGTTCGACAACGTCATCATGGCGACCACGGGTATCGACCGCGAGAAGACGAGCGTGCAGACCATGCTGGCGTTCCACGCGTGCGTCACGCCCATGATCCTCCTGGTCTGCTACGAGATCGCCTACCTGGTGCACAAACAGAAATCCGTCAACTTCTGCGGCATCTCGTTCGAAAGTGGGCATCGACGCGCTGGTGGGTTCGGCAGCAATGGCGGCGGACGACGGCAGTTCCTCTCGACGTTTCTCCGGTTCGCAGTCTGGATGATCGGCGTCGGACTGCTCGTGTTGAATCTGCTTGCTGCGTACAAGTGGTCCGGCGAGTCGGAGCCAGAGATCCGAAGCATCTACGACATGGAGGGCGACTCCACGACGCACGCGATCTTCTCGATCCTACCGGCGCTCGTGCTCGTCGCGCTCTCGCTCTACATCGGTCTCCAGCTCTGGAACTACGGCACGTTCTACTCGTACATGGTGCACGCGACGTGCTTCAACCCGTGGATCTGGATGCTCGTGGGCTCCGTGTCGCTGCTCACAGGGTACTTGCTGCCGTCGCCGATCTACGCGCTCTCGTCAAACGCCGGAGAGCTGATGATGATGGCGACCATCGTGCGCATGTTCCGCGAAGTGCACCACGACATGCAGCAAGATCAGCAGATGCGCACGTTCATCGACCCGATCCAGACCAACTCTCCACAGCAGCAGCAGAATAGGAGCCAGACTGCCAGCGGTGTGGTCATCGGCAGCCACAACAAGTACGAGCTGCACAGCATGATGAGCTCCAGCACGATGACGGCAGGCGGTGCAGCAGCAGGCAACTCCGAGCCGTACGTCGAAGTGGTGACGCCGAAAGAGTCCGAACTGCGACTCACCGAGGCGGATCGCCACGGTCAGGCGAGCAACTTCCTCTCGGTCGTCGTCGCGAGCTCGCGCACGAACCCATTGTTCTCCAACTCGACCTGAACAAGTCCGTCAGTACTGTAGCTTTGCTTCCACTCCACACACACTAAGCATCTCAGAATTATTTAGCCAGCAAGCAGCGTATGAAAGAGAGAAACAATGCATATATTTTTTTATCGCTTACCATTTGTGCTTGTGTCTTGTGATTCTGAAGAGCTCTGCCTGTGTGCCTTGAAAGGAGAGGGGTAGTCTGGAATTCGTCAGCTTAGGTGCCGCCCGAGAGCACGACGTGCGCCTGCTTGGACACCTTTTGCTTCTTCTCCAGCACCTTCATCATCTTGGTGCTGCCTTCGCCCGAGAGCATCTTCTGCGCCTCCAGCTCCTCCTTCAGCTGTTTCAGGCGCTTCTCCTTCTTCTTCTTGCCAGGCTCGTGGCCGTGGAACTTGTACGACAGCAGACGGAACGCCTCTTTCTTTGTGAGCAAGCGACCAAACTCGTCGCGGTAGTCCAACTTGACACCGTCTTTGACACGCAGCTCTTCGTCCACGTTGCGATCGCGGGCGTCATTTGCGCGACCCGCTTGTCTCTCGACGCGCGTCTCACGGAGGTCACCAGTCTTGCGCAGCAACGCGAGCGTCGCAGCCATGCCCGAGCCCACGAGAGGCTGCTCTTCTCCCCAGACCTCTCCGTCCTTTGTCTCCTCTTCTTCTTCGTCATTCTCCTCTTCCTCCTCTCCTTTCATCTCTTCATCGCCATCGTCTCTGTTCGCAGTCGACTGAGCGGAAACAACAACTCCAGCTGGCTCTGCTTGACGTCCCAACTGCGCTGCTGCTGCTTCCATTGTCGCCGCTTGGAACTGCGCACTGCGCTGCTCCATCGCATTCTTCAGTCTCGTTTCGAAATCCGTCGCTTCGTTGAACACCACGACGTTGCCGCTCGTCTCCAGATTCTGCAGCGATTCGCCAAACACTTGGCCAACTGCATGTGGCTTCGCGCTTGTCGAGCCACTGCTCGTGGTGGTACTAACAGTGGAGGTGACGTCGGTGATCGAAGGCTCCACGCCAATCGTTTGGCTGACGAGCGCCGCAATTCTGTCCTCACTTGTGAGCACACTTGGAGCAGCAACCGCACTCGACGATTCAGGACCAACGCCTGGAGCGTGCGTCGCCTCCTTCAACTGCGCAAGACGGCGGGTCTGGGCGAGCGACGCGCTCAGCTCCATGTCCATCGCATCGTCAAGCACATCGTCATCAAGCGCAACCGGTCGACGCTTCTTCTTTATCGCGGTCATCGCCTGCAGCGCATTCGACGCAGTCGCATTCGCTCGCTCACGGGCTTCCTGGAAACGCAGCAGGTTCTCTTCTTCAATGCCCGACTGTTTGCTGTCATCGTCTTCCTCCACGCGTCGGCGGCGGCGACCGCGGTCCTTCGACGCGTTCTTCAGCGCCTCTGCCTCCAGCTGCTGCACGAGCGACGCCGCTGATTCGCCATCTCCTCCTTCTGCTCCGCCTTCTGCTCCTTCTTGCTCTTCTGCGGTCTGCTGGTGACGCAGTTTCTTCTTCTTGCGCAGCTTCTTGCCCTTCTTCTTGGAAAACTGCGCGTCGATCTCCTCCTGCGTGTAGTACTCGTCGATGCTCTTGGTCTTGTCCATCGCGAGCGACACGACCGCGACGTCGTTGTCCAGGTCCTCGCCATTCGCGCCGTGCGCGCCATCACCACTCGTCAATTTCGTGCTCCCCGACGCATCCAACGTGAACTTCTGCGCTTGCTGCAGCGCCTTGCGGTCGTCGTCGTCGTCGTACTGGGACAACAGCCGCGCGGGCTTCTTCATCCGGTTGCTCTTGCCCATCTGGATGAACTCGTCGTCGTCAAAACCGGTGTACGCCGGCATCATCGCGCGCTGCGCGCGCTGCTTCTCTGCGTGGCGGCGGTCGCGCTCGCTCAGCTCCACGTTCACGAGCTCGTCCTGCTCGTCGTTCAGGTCGTTGCCGTCCTGCGCCAGCACGCGCGAGTCCTTGAGCGTCAGCACCACTTCGTCGCCTTCTTCAAACGACTTGATGTCGTGGCCCACGACCATGCCAGCGAGCGCCGACGCGTCGTACTGCTCATCCGCCGCCTGCTTCTTCTTACTGGCCTTCTTGCTCTTCTTCTCTTCGGCGGCAGCGTCGTCCACCTTTGCGCGCGACTGCTTGACCCAGTCCAATGCGCTCCCAGACGCCGACGCCTTGAGCTGCTCGCCGATCGACTGGCCCGCGAGCTTTTGCGTGAGCTCGCGCTTCTTCTTGGACTGCGCGAGCTTCTTCTGCAGCTCCGCGCGCTCGCGCTCTTCGTCCACCTGGTCGCTGGTCTTCTGCAGGTCCACGACGTTCTCGTCCTTCTTCTTTGGTCCGAGCGACAGCGGCTTGAGCCCCAAAGCCGCACGCACGCGGTTCGTCTCCTCGATGCTCATCGAGATCTCGCCGTTCTTCTCCGTCGTGTTCGCCTTCACCGCACCGCCATCACCAGCAGCACCAGCAGAGGAGCGCTCTCCTTTCGTGTCGTCATCATCTCGCTCCGTTCTCTGCCTCTTCCTGTGCGAGTCGTTCGCGTCCAAGTCGCTGGACGAGCGTCGACGTGAGCCACCGCCGTGACGACGATGCGGACTGCGGCTCTTGCTGCGACTGCGACTGCGACTGCGGTGGCGGCTGCTGCGGAAGGAGGAAGAGGAGGAGTCGTCCTCACGGCGCCGACGCGAGGAGGAGGAGGAGGATGCTGGCGCGCGGCGTGACGAGCGCGACGGCGAGTGCGACGCGCTGTGCGATCGGCTTCGTCGTCCCATGGTTTCTTTGCTTTGTGCTATTTGCCTGTGCTTGCTTTGGTTGTGGGTTGTTGAGGGCTGTATGACTTTGTTTAGGATATTTTGCCTAGTACTGACAGATGCACCAAGTTTTGGTATCAACTGTAAAGTAACAGATCTTCATCAGGTAGAAAAAGTAACACTTTTTCAAAAAAAGTGTTACTTGTTTTGACCTGATGAAGATCTCAAATGTCCAGCGCTTTGCACATTCGCGCAAAAGGCCTGGAAGGAGCACTTTCAGTGCTCAAACTGAAAGTGCGCTCTTCTCCCGAAGAACTCGAGTCGAACGACTCGAACATGACCAAAACGTACACGAAGATCACTGAGACTACTGCAGAGCGCGCGCGCGCGGGGACAGCTATGCGACGATCGCTGAGGAGAATGGAGTGAAAAAGAAGGGGGGCATCTATGCGCGCCATGGTTGGACAATCACGACGTGGTTGTTGCAAGTTTTCACACAGGAGACAATGAGTGAAGTTTGACCTGCCCAAGTACTGCACGTCTTGGAATTCAGGAGCATGCGCGAGAGCGCAGACGGTAAAAGTCAACCTTTCTCTCTTCGTTACTTGCAGATCAACCAACAAGACCATGAGACCCTGCGACCTACTGGGAAAGCTGGACTACTTACTTTTAGTAGTATTGCGCAGGAGACCCTCGGACCGAATCACCACCAAGCCCAGCGTAAGAAAATTCGTATTCTCATGAACAAAGTAAACCGCGGACTAGCCTTCCAGGAAAATGCAGAGAAACACTCCTCCCCAGCAGCTATTGCAGCGTACACTTTCTATGACGTTTTGCCTTCCTCGCACGTACCATTTCCCCACTCTGATCTCCTTTCCCCGCACGGTTTTGATCCAAAGCTGCTGCTGGTGGTAGCGGAGACTGCGCTGCTTGATTAACTGGCTGCTCTGGTTTGTCCAAAGGAAACGGCTGCTTTGGCTGGAGGTCGCCTCCCGCTGCCTCAGGATTCGAAATCGCCACGCTCGTTTGGCCGATTCCCAGGAGCGAAGGTTGTGCTACCGATGCATTCGTGGACTCACCATTGTGAGCCTCAATCACCACTGCCGCCTTCCCATGACTGTCGCTTCCGTGAGGGCTGCCAATGCTGGCGACTGGGTTCACGGGCACCGAGGTCACCACCTCTTCTTCTTGGCCTCCATCGCTCTCACCAGCCTGAGGTTGTTGCTGCTTTTGCTGTTTGCTCGACATGGCTTTCAGCGCTTTCAGCACCTCCAGCATGACCGGTCGCTTGAATGGCTCGGGCTGATTCGTTCGCTTGATCAGCTCCCACGCCTCGCTCTTGATCAGTTTCCCCTCTCGTAGCGGAAGTTTGTGCTCGAGTTTGCATTTCCGCAGCGCCTCGTCGCTGTTGATGTGGTAGTACGGCGATTTTCCAGTTAGTGCCTGGTACAGAGTCATCCCAAACGAATAGACATCGGAAGCGGGGCTCGGCAGCCTACCCTGGACGCACTCTGGCGCCAACCAGGGAACTGCTCCGGTGATCTTGATCCCAAAGCAAGCTGCCGCCAAGTCTCCGAGGCGCTGGGCTTTGTTTTTCTTGGCTTTCTTGAGCGCGTTCCAGTCAAAGCTGCGGTCAAAGTCACTCGCTTTCGCCTGCCAGGTACTCGTCTTCGCCTCAGTACTCCCAGTCATGACCAGGATGTTGTCGCACTTGAGATCGCCGTGGACAATGCCGCTGCAGTGCATCTTCAGCACTCCCTGCGCCGCTTGATACAGCAACTCGAACGCGATTGCAGTGCGATCGCTCTCATGCTGGCACAGAAACTTGTTCAGCGGACCAGCGTCGCAGAGTTCCATCACCACAAACGGCGTCTTTGTCAAGTAGCACGCGCCGTAGAGCTTGCAGATGTTGCGATGGCGCAGTCTAGAGTGTCAGAGTTCCATCAGCTCGATGAACTTTTGCTTGGACTTCTCCGACCTTCGTTTGGGTTTCGCATTGAAGATCTTGGCTGCGACTGTGGTGGTCTTGACTTCGGCGCTCGAGCTCGAGCGCAGTTTCTCCTTGATCACGCTCACGACCGGGTCGCCGTGGCGTTTGTCGACGTGTTTGAGCAGCGCGAGGATCTCTTTCTGCGTGTCGACGTCCGCCATCTCTTCGGTCACATCATGCGAGTCAAGATGTGCCTTGTATCGTCTCTCTCGCTGCACAGAGCACTACAAGCGAAGGTTCTCCTTCAGCTTGGCTGCGGTCTTCTTGGTCTTGGCGCTCGCGGCGTCCATTTTGTAGTGAAAGACGAGCTGCTTGGTCAGGTTTTTCTTCAAGAACTTGGTCATCACGTGCTTGTACTCGTCCACTTCGCGCTCAAACTTCAAGATGGTTTGCTGAAGAAACTCGGACAGTTCCTCTTGGTTCTGCACACGCCTGAGCAGCTCCAGCACGTACTTGAACTCGTCGACGTCTTCCTGAATGTTCTCACGCTGGGTCTTGATCGCCGCTGCGCTGTCTTCCATGCCACGCAAGATTTGCGCGATCTGGTAACAGATCTTGCCGAGTTCAAAGCCCGCGTTCACGAGGACCCCCGAGCCTGGCACCACCGCGTTCGCGACAGCAACGGAGTCGCCTTGAATCAACTCCATCGGGCTGGGATCGCTGACCGATAATCGTTGAACTTGTTGTTGCTGGTATTCGCGCGTCGGACGTTTGTGCGCGTCCTTGGAAGAGTTTGAAGCTGAGCAGCCCGAGTGCCAGGAGCCCTCGGGATTCAAATTCGTTTTGCCGCGACGACCGCAAAGGCGAAACGGACGAAAACGAGGACGAGACGAATTTGGTCGAGCTTTGTTCGTTCTCTCGATCGCGTATTTGTATTTCGGTCGGGTTCGTTTCAGTTCTCGCGAAAGACTTGCGTGTGTGCGACCAACCTACCGGGAGCAGCAAGCGCACACACGAGGCGGTCGTTTCTAGTCTCGAATTAGAGACACTGGAACCGAGCGGTACTCGTCTTTCTCATTTTTCAGCATATTCAAAACTCGACCAACCGACAAGTCTGGTCAAGGAACCTGCAGGCGGTTGTTCACGAAGCATGGGAGAGCTCAACCCAATGTAACGCGCTCCTTCTCTGTTGCTGCAACTGAGCATTCTGAGGGCTAATGCAATTTCTGACAGAGACTGGTCTATATAGCACCCAATCTTGCATCGTTCAGACTACTTCGTGGCAAGTGATGCTGACTTCCTGGGAACCTTCGCATCGAGCTAGACGTGAACTATGCAGTCTTAAGAGGTCGAAAGGCAATCAGCGAAGCAGTCGCAGTTGCTGGTAAGCTTCCCAGATCGTGGCTCTTACTGCGGGGATCAAAGTTCCTCATGAACGCGGCTGCCAGTATCAGTCGCTTCTTCGAAATCGACCTGCAGCTGAAGCGCTTCGAATGACTTGCGTAGTGTACTTCGTGCACCGTCCATCCGGCTTTGGACATGCTGCTGCTTCAACGTGGCTGTTGCGCCTTCGAACTTGGTCACCACGGAGTAGTACTCTTTCACAGCAAGTTGAAGCGCGGCGAACGCGTCCTGGACGCCAGGAGAGAGTTCGCGTTTGTGTTCAATGCGGTCTTGCAAATCCGCCACAAAGCTACCAATTTTGTCCGTGTCTCGCTTCAAGGGCTCCGAACGAAGCGACTTGATCGCCGCACCGAAACTGAGGATGTCCTCGTAGACATCGCGAATCCCGTTGTAGATGCTTTCAATGTCAGCTTCACCTTGCGAATTTGGTTGGTCTACATCACTCGCAGAGGAAACCATGTCTCTCTGGGATACAAGCACTGCGTCTGGGACGTTTCTCCCGAACAAAGTTGGCAACGAGCACTCGGCGAGGTTACGCTCCGCACGAATGCAGTCGAGAGGGCTCGCAATGCGGACGGCCAGCTCATCTCCAAGAGCGTGAAGCGGGAGTTCGATCTTGCTCGATAATGCCTTCAACGACTCGTACACCTGCTCCATGGTCGGTCTTTCTTGAGCATCGGGGTGCAAGGTCTCCTGGATGAGGGTCCACGCCTCCTTGTCATTCTCAACCTTCTCCTTGTCGGCAGGGGGGAGTCTGCTTTCCGTTTTGAACAACTCGATCGCTTTCCGGTTCTTGAACTCTTGAAACGGCATGCACCCCGTGAGCGCTTCGTACAGAGCCACTCCAAAGGAATACACATCCGATGCTGGGCTAGGCACCATACCCTTGCAGATCTCGGGAGCCAGTCGACGGAAATCTTGAGAGACTCTGATGCAGGCATCTGCTGCACACCTATCTGTGTGGTGAAGGCTCTTTGCGGCACTCCAGCCAAAGGCGTACTCGAAGCCGTAGACCTTCGCCTGAGGGTTCTTCTCGCCCGCAACAAGGATGTTGTGACACCTCAAATCGCCATGGACAATGCCCTCAGAGTGCATCGAAGCGATCCCTCCCGCTGCTTGCGCGAGTAGGTGAAGAGCGAACGCGCGTCGGTCGTCCTCATGCTGGAGAAGGAAGCTGTCCAGAGCCGACCAGATGCAGAGCTCCGAAACCACAACGGATGCTTTTGGGAGGAAGCGTCCACCGTACAGTCGGCAAATGTGCTGGTGGCGCAGCCTTCCCCAAGTGTCCACCACGGTTTCAAACGCCAGGCGCGCCTGCTCTTCCGCCCAGTCGCTGAAATCGTATCGCATCACCGCCGCGCGTGTTTTCAGCGCCAGAAAGCCCTCGAAGAGCTCGGCATTTGTGGTGATCTCCACCGATGATTTTGCTCCGACAACGTCAAGAAGACTCTCGCAGATATACCACGACGGGGTACGACGGACCTCCTCTTCGACTGCTGCGGAGGAGCTCGGGCCAAAGAACGCTTCCTGCTGTATCGCACTCACCACAGGGTCATCATTTGGGTTCCCAACGAACTTGATAATCACGAGGATCTCCTTCAGATTGGCAATGTCCGCCAGCTCCTTTGACACCTCTGGCGACTGGACTTGAGCCAAGTAGCGTTCTTTTCGGTGCTCAGCTTCGCCTGTCGGTGAACGCGGTCGATCGTGAGCATCAAAGTCTTGCTCGGCGGTTAGTTTCAAGATCAGCTCTGAGATGCTCTCTTTGTCTTGGCCCGCTCCGCATCCAAACTGCTATGGAGCACGAGCTGTGTCAGCGTCGATTTGCTCTTGAGAAGGATCACGACGCGATCGTATTCCGCCACATCGCTCTCGAGGCTCAGAGTGCTGTCTTGAAGATCATCAGATAGGGTAACTTGACGTTCCGCGAGCTGCTTCAAGATGTCGAGCACGTACACGACCTCTTTCACGTACACGTCGATGTTGTCTCGCTGCGTTTTCAACTTGCAAGCGCTCTTTAGCAATCCAATCACCACGCTTCCGATGTGATCGCACACTTTGCCGAGGTCACATCGTGGTTGCTTCACGTCCGTGCGCTCAGCGAGGAGTCTCCTGGAGCTGAGATATCACTTCCTCCTCGTTAAAGTTTCATCGGCATTTAAACGTCGACGCAAGAAACGCCGACGACCCGCGCCACTCGTGTCTCGACGTCACTCTTGATTGGCGCACCTCTTCGCTGTTGAAGATTGACGTGAAATATTCCGTTGTGTCGATGGGGAGCAATAAAGGAGAATGACAAACCGACATGGTGAGCAGCGAATCCATTGCAAAACAAACAGGAGTGCCCACGGAAGTCGGAGATGGTGGCTGACATCATCAAGGGTCGTAGTGGTGGAGAAAAGAAGAGGGGGTGGAATATATCCTGATCAGAGATGGGTACTTCGGCGGTATTTGGCAACCCACGGTTGTCCAGCTACAGAGTGTTCTAAGAAAACGGGTCGTACCAAGCACCGGCAGAGCGTTGTTGTTGATGAAAATCGGTTCAAGATGCTTGTGGTTTGCGTACGGGTACAGCTGACAAAGTAGGTATTGAGTCAGATTTCCAGAGTACCCACGCTGTCGAGGTCGTTCTGCAGCCACTCTCACGGACGCTATCATAATTTATCGTAACGTTACGGTCATTGCTCCTTCTCGAGTCACTTCTGGAATCCAGCTCTCCGAAATGTTGAAAACCAGGTTTGGTTTTCCCTTTTCAATCGGCGACGCGTTCCTCACAAGAAATCCTCAACCATTTCCAAGTTTTCCGCCGTTCATGAGAAAGGATCCAAGTGCCATGCGTCATTGTGCAGCCGTTCCATCAATCCCTCATGGCTCACAGCGCTTGAATGGATTCACGAATTCGATGTGGACGAGTAACAATTCAAGAAGCACATGGCGGCCACGTTTCAAGTTCTGTGTTTCGCGATCATGAAATATGAGTCCAATGTCATTGTGAACCCATCAATCCATTCATTCCACTCGGAAAATGGATACACAGACAGTAAACGAACAAGTCACTCGCAAAGGAAAAAAAAAGACACTTGGATTGAATTTAGAGTTATGGCTCCAACTGCTTGTTCCTTCTCACTACGACGTGTGCTATACACAGCAATCGTAGAGTCCGAAAAAGAGCGTCACCACACTACTAAAGACGAAGAGATAGAGAGAGCGAGAGCTGGAGGACGCGCCATTACATCAGCCGTCCTGTCTGTCTGCCGATCACCAACGCGACGTTCGCTAGATGAGCGCGCTTAGTTCTCGTAGACCCAGTCGTCGTCGCTGGTGTTCCACTCGACGACGCCCTCTGGGAACCAGAGCGCGATCTCCTTGTTGGCCGACTCGACCGAGTCCGAGCCGTGGCACACGTTGCGGCCGACCTCGACGCAGAAGTCGCCACGGATCGTGCCGAGCGCCGACTCCGACGGCTTGGTGGCGCCGAGCATCTTGCGGCCCTCAAGCACGACGTTCGAGCCTTCCCAGACCATGGCGGTCACAGGACCCGAGGTCTATTTATTCGCCACGACACACACACACACACACACACACACAGAGCACAGATCATTAATGAGACATTCACACACACACAAGCGGGGGATGGCTACAATGTGATAGCAATAGATATGGCTACGCACCATGTAGTTGATGAGACCTGGGAAGAACGGCTTGCCGGCGAGGTCGGCGTAGTGGAGCTCGAGGTGCTCGCGGGTTGGGCGAACGAGCTTGAGCGCCACGAGCTTGTAGCCCTTGGTCTCGAAGCGCTTGATGATCTCGCCGACCAAGTGGCGCTGGACGCCGTCCGGCTTGACCATGATGTACGTGCGTTCGCGGGCCATTGCTGCTGAGTGAGTTTGGGTGATGTCTTGTGCGGAGTCTGCGGAGATTCGAAGAATGGGAGCTTGGTGAGCTCTTTTGTGAGCTTGTTTGGCTCGGACGCCTCTCCACCGCAGATTGCGGCCAGTCATTTCGTCCCAAATAGAGCGCCCCGAGGAGTTTCGAGCCTCTTCTGTTGCAGATCATTTTGCTCTTTTTTATCAGGGAAGGTGAGCCAATGTGGTGCTTTTGGTCCACTTTTGCGGTCTCAGTGTCGTCTGAGACGACACCAAACGACACAAAATGACACTTTGAGTATCTCGCTGGCGCCTACCCCTCGCGTAACCTCAACTATGCGTATGAATGTACCTATTGGGAAGTATGTCCAAATAAGTATTACATGTGTATAGTTGAGGGTGCGCAAAATAAACGTTCCAAAATGACATCTCCAACATCGGATCTCAATCATTGTGTACTTCGTTTTGGCTGCACGCACTGAAGTGCCTTTTGTATGCACGGCATTCTAAAATGAAGTGATGTGCCTTCCCTCTCTAAAATGCCCCCGTTTAAAAAGCTTGGAGCCACACACAGACTCACTGTGTGTGCCTGCAAGCTTTTTAAAGCAATTGCGCCAAACGCAATTCTGAGGCGGCACGTGCGCAATGAGAGGTGCCTACCTCTCTAGAATACTACGCGTTATGAAAGGCCGGCCAAGGTACGTTTCTCATACCAATTCCGCATATTTCGCCGAAGATACAGTATCTACGCGGAAATTCAAAATACGAACTATACGTATCAGTACTGTAGCTATCATATTAGAGCGCTCTTACCACCACCTCCAGATGGCTACACTTTTGCAGAATCTGCGAACGCGACATGACAGTTGCCAACGCATCCACAACCAAGCAACCATGAAGAAGCTTCGTCAGCGCCAGCCGCCTCAGCAACAGCAGCTCAAAGCCTCCAACGGCCCAGCGTCTGCCTCAATAGCTCTCAACGCCCGCGTGCACTGTGGAGAGCTGATTACAGAACGGTTGCTGCCAGAGACCGTCGCGCTCGCGAACGCGATTGTCGAAGAGATCCATGCGCACGCCAAACCCCACGTGTCCGACCACGATGGCACGGGTCTGCTCGTGCAAATTCTCAACCGCGACAAGCTCCATGCTGCGCTTGCGTTGCCAGGCTCGCCTGTGAAGCAGGGACATGATGCAAGTGCATCGACGGAGGTTTTCTGCGATTGACTCGTGCGCTCGGCTCTGGAAACGCCAGAGGTCGAACAGCGTATCTAGATCATGACGGGACACAGAGACAGCCAAGCGGTGGCTGTGGGGTTCTATCACTATCACTTGACGTTGCAGGAGGCCAATGCGATCGTCTACACGCAGTGGCAGCAGCCGATGTGGGTGCTGGCGATGCGAGAAAGCAGGATCAACCGGTTTGCGCTCGTGCTCTGCATTGCCTCGAGCGATCTCATCACCATGTACGAGCCTGTGCATGCTTTTGATTAGTATGGCAGCACTATGATGGCAGCTAGGCATTGTCATTTATTTAATACAACATCATGCGCTCGTGTGAGTATCAATCGATATACTGGGTGTTTCTGATAAGCGAGAAGAAAAACGAGGACATGGGGTTCAAACGCAACGGGTACTGTATATAAATCGCTTATCATCATCACTTTTACTTCTTGTGGCCCTGCGCCGCGGCGTGCTTCGCCAGCAGGTACTCGCCGGCGAGCACAGGCTCGTACTTTGGCGGGTTGTCCACCGACTGGCAGCTCTCGATGCACTTGACGACCGTGTCCGAGTTGATGCAGTGGAAGAACGCGATCGACTGGCGGCGGTTGTTCTCGCGACCACTGACAGTCGCAGGTGGCGGGTTCACCACGCGGTGCATGGTCGAGCGCCACTGCTCGTTCGTCCAGCAGTTCATGAGGTCGCCCAGGTTGACCACGAACGATCCCGCGGGTGCCTTCACGTCCTGCCAGTTGCCTTCGAGATCGCGCACCTGCAGTCCGCCTGGCGCATCGTCGACCGCGAGAATCGTCAGACTGCCGTAGTCGGTGTGCGCGGACGCGCGGATCTGCTCCGTGCCCGGCTGGTGGTCTTGGTGCGGGTAGTTGAGGATGCGCAGCGACGACATGTGGTTGTCGATCTTGTCGTCAAAGTACGACGGCGGCAGCTCCAGCGCGCTCGCAAAGATCTCCATCATCGTGGCCGCGAGCTTCTCGAGCGAGCGGTAGTACGAGGTCATCGCCGGCTGGAACGACTGCGGACCCTCGGGCCAGAGCGGCACGAACGAGGGGGTCTTGCCCTCGGCGCCGATGCAGATCTGGAACGTCTCCTTCAGATCCGCCTTGCTGTCCTTGCCTTCCTCGCGGGACTTGGACAGGATCTCGCCGCACTCGTAGCCGTACGGGTAGTCCGGCGTCATGGGCACTTTCTTCTTCTCTTCCTCGCTCTGATCAAAGTACTCCTTCGCGGCGGCAAAAGCGCCTTTGATCGTCTCGTCCGCCACGCCGTGGTTCGTGATCACGAGGAAGCCGATGTCGCGGCACGCGCGTCCCACTTGCTGCGCGACCTCTTCGCGCGCGCTCGCGTTCGCGGCGGCGTCGTCGCTCAGGAACGCGTGGATGTCGATGACCGGGACGATCACGCTGCTCATGGCGTTGCTGCTGGTGATGATGGTGTTGTGTCGTGCGTTGTGCCGTGTGCGTCTGGGCTGGCAGATTGCCGAATGATGGAAGGAATGCCAGGGAGTCAACGGGCTTGGAAAGAAACGCGCGCGCACACACACACACACACACAACAGGAGACGCGTGTGAAGGAGCGGAGAGATTGACTGATGATGCGAGGGATGGTAAGGCTGCTGTTGTTGTTGTTTGTTGCATGATGATGGGGCGACTCATGAAAAGAACAGGCGTGATGAACCCACCATCGGCAAAGTGCGGCAATACAAACGAAAGCGCGATTTAGTATATAAGAAGTAGTATATAAAGCTCACACTTTTGCTCTGATCAACAGATTTGATGTGCCCTTTTGATCTGATTCTGCAAATTCATCTGCAGAATACACACCGCGTACCATTGGAACTGGTATCAATCGGTACGATTGTTGTACCACCACAAATGTACCGCTTTAGAACACTGTACCAGTGCTGTACCAACTCTACCCTGCAACCTCTCGAACAAAAAGATTGGTTGGCGTGAGGGGTTTCGCAGCCAATGGTGAAGCGAAGTGTCGGGCGATAAGAAGTCGAGGGAGCTGAGAGCGCTGCGGGGGCCACAACAGCAAATTCGCAGCCCAGCGCAAGCAGCAGCAGCAGTCAGTTCAAGCAGCAAGCAATGTCTGGACGTGGAGGATTCCGAGGTGGACGTGGCGGCGGTGGTC